>PISX010029617.1:0-19827 GCA_004024625.1 Mellivora capensis
GTCTCTGTGGCCGGCTTCCCGCTCCGATACCTGCGAGCTCTGCGACACTCAGACACCCCCGATCCTTCTGTGACCCTGCGGGACCTGGGGCCACGCTGACCCCGCGTGGGCTTCACCCCGGTTTAGCCTCTGGAGCGATGTCCCTCCGTGGAGCAGACTTTTAAAAGTCCCGATTTAGTGCTCCGTGGCTCCGCCGCTTCCCGGGAGCCGGCCCTTCCCCCGCGGTCTATCCTCCCGTTGCTTTCGATTCACTTCTCCGCCGGTCCTACCTTCCAGAAAGTGGTCGATTTCGTGTTTCCAGAATTGCTGTTCTTCCTCTCTTCGATCTCCCGTTGGATTTGTAGGTGTTCGCAATGGTTTGATAAGCTATCTAGCTGATCTCCTGCTCCCTGATGTCGTCTCAGCTGCTACTGCTCCGCCATCTTGACTCTCCCCCCCAAAGTTATTACATTCTTATTGACTATATTCCCTATGCTGTACTTTTCATTATTGTGACTTTTTTTTTTTTTTTTTGAGAGCAGGAGTCTACAGGAGGGCAGGAGCACAGGGTAGGAGAGGCAGGAGAGGGAAAGAATCTTAAGCAGACTGCTACTGAGCAAGGAGCCCAATGTGGAGCTATACCTCACAGTCCTGAGATCACAGCCTGAGCTGAAATCAAGAGATGCTTAACCAACTGAGCCACCCAGACACCCCTCTGACTTTTTTTTTTTCTATTTTTAATAACTGGAAGTTCAGACATTTTAATCCCCTTCACATATGTAGCCTATCCTCTCATGACCCTTGCTCTAGGAACCAGCAGTTTTCTCTATTTTGGGTCTGTTTCTGATTCTTTTGTTTTTCCATTTCTTTGTTTTATTTTGTTTCGGGATTTCATATATACATAAAATTATAGGGCATTTGTCTTTCTCTGACTTATTTCACTTAACATAATACTCTTTAGGTCTATCTCTGTTGTCTCAAATGGTGAGATTTCATTCTTTTTTTATGGCTGAGTAATTTTTCATTGTATATACAATATGTGACAGCTTTTTTTTTTCTTCAAATTTTTATTAAAATTCTAGTTAACAGGATGCCTGGGTAGCTCAGTGGGTTAAAGCCTCTGCCTTCGGCTCAGGTCATGATCCCAGGGTCCTGGGATCGAGCCCCGCATCGGGCTCTCTGCTCAGCAGGGAGCCTGCTTCCTCCCCTCTCTCTGCCTGCTTCTCTGCCTACTTGTGATCTTTATCTGTCAAATAAAATCTTAAAAATAAATAAATTAATTCCAGTTAACATGCAGCACAATATTGGTTTCTGGTGTAGAACTTAGTGATTCATCACTTATATACAACACCAAGTGCTTATCACAAACTCTCTTTAATACTGGTCACCTATTTAACCCATTTCCTCACCCACCTCCCCTCCACTAACCATCTGTCTGTTCTCTATAATTAAGAATCTGTGGTTGCTTTTATATTTTATTATACTTTTTTATGCTAATCACCATACAGTACATCATTAGTTTCTTATGTAGTGTTCCAAGACTCATTGTTTACGTATAACACCCTGTGCTCCATGCAATATGTGCCCACCTTAATACCCATTATCAGGTGAACCCATTCCCCCACCCCCTTCCCTCTAAAACCCTCAGTTTGTTCCTCAGAGTCCACAGTCTCTCATGGTTCATCTCCCCCTCTGATTCCCTCCCCCACTTCATTTTCCCCTTCCTTCTCCTGAAGTCCTCCATGGTATTCCTTATATTCCACAAGTAATTGAAACCATATGATATTTGACTTTCTCTCCTTGACCTATTTCGCTTAGCATATTCTCCTCTAGTCCCATCCGTGTTTATGCAAAAGTTGGGTATTCGTCCTTTCTGATGGCTGAGTGGTATTCCATTGTGTAGATGGACCACATCTTCCTTATCCATTCAACTGTTGAAGGGCATCTCAGCTCTTTCCACAGCTTGGCTGTTTGTGGACGTTGCTGCTATGAACATTGGGGTGCATATGGCCCTTCTTTTCACTACATCTATATCTTTGGAGTATTTAAATACCCAGTAGTGCAATTGCAGAGTCATAGGGTAGCTCTATTTTTAATTTTGGGGGGAACCACCACACTGTTTTCCAAAGTGGCTCCACCAACTTGTATTCCCACCAACAGTATAAGAGGGTTCCCCTTTCTTCACATCCTCTCCAATGCTTGTTGTTTACTGTCTTGTTAATTTTGGCCATTCTAACTGGTTTAAGGTGATATCTCGATGTGGTTTTGATTTGAATCTCCCTGATAGCTAATGATGATGAATACTTTTTCATATGTCAGCCATTTGTATGTGTACTTTGGAGAAATATCTGTTCACGTCTCTGCTCATTTTTTGACTTGATTATCTGTTTTGTGTGTGTTGAGTTTGAGAAGTTCTTTATAGATCGTGGATATCAGCCTTTTATCTGTAGTGTCATTTGCAAATATCTTTTCCCATTCTGTGAGTTGCCTCTTTGTTTTGTCGACTTTTTTCTTCTGTGCAGAAGCTTTTTATCTTGATGAAATCCCAAAAGTTCATTTTTGTTTTTGAAAATGGAAAATGAAAGTGAAATGGAAATGAAAATAGAAACACATGGCTCGAAATGGGAAACACAGCAAAAGTAGTTCTAAGAGGGCAATTGATACTGATACAGGCCAACTTCAAGAAACCATCAGGAAGGGTGAATACTCCATAGTGTATATGGACCATATCTTCTATTTATCCATTCGTCCATTGAAGGACATCTTGGCCCTTCTTTTCACTACTTTTCACTACTCTTTGGGGTAAATACCCAGTAGTGCAATTGCAGGGTCATAGGGTAGCTCTATTTTTAATTTCTGAAGGAATCTCCACACTGTTTTCCAAAGTGGCTGTACCAACTTGCATTCCTACTAACAGTGTAAGAGGGTTCCCCTTTCTCCACAACTTCTCCAACATTTGTTGTTTATTGTCTTGTTAAATTTGGCCATTTTAACTGGTGTAAAGTGATATCTATAATTGGGTTTTAAATCCATTTAGTCCCTAGGTCTTTTATGTCTTTTGACTGTAGCATTTAGTCCATTCACATTTAATTATTGATAGGTATGTACTTATTGATTTTTTTTCTGGTGTTTTTGTAATTAATGTTCCATCCTTTTCTTTGTCTTTTCCTTATGGTTTGATTTCTTTTTTTATTGTTATGCTTGAATTTCTTTGCTTTCATTTTTATGTATCTGTTTTAGATTTGTGGTTACCATTGATTCATATACAACTTGTACATAGCAGTCTATGTTAATGGTTGATGGTCACTTAAATTCCAACACATTCTAAAGAATAAATGACTCCTGCGTTTGGTGTATATAGTATCATATTTTACATTTTCTTATTTTTGGTATCCCTTTATTGACTTTAGTAGGTATAACTGAATTTATTTCTTTTTGTTTTAACCATCCTATTGAGTCTATGAGTGATTATTCTATAACATTTACTGTAGGTTTGGTAAAAATGAAATTTATTCTTTCCATAATGTTCTAGTTATCAGCTTATATTTTCCACTTTACAAAGTCCTTTTAACATTTGTTATAAGGACCATTTTGTGGTGGTAAACTCCTTTATCTTTTGTCTGTAAAAATATTTATCTCTTTCCATTCCTAATGATAATCTTGCTGGGTAGAATATTCTTGGTTGTAGGCTTTTTCTTTCAGGACCTGAAATATATCCTGCCACTTTTTTCTGGTCTTCAAAGTTTCTGCTGAAATATGACCTAATACCTTTATGGGGTTTCAGTTGTATGTAAGTGTTTTCTCTTACTGCTTTTAAGATTTCTTTTTGTCTATTTTTTTTTTCAATTTAATTATTACCTTAGTGTGGACCTGCTTGAGTTTATCTTGCTGGAGAGCTCTACAATTCCTAAATTTGGATGTCTGTTACCTTCTCTAGATAGGAAAGTTTTCACTTATTGTTTTTTCAAATAAATTTTCTGCCTTTTTGTCCTTTTTTTCCTTTTGGGATTCCTATAATATGAAGGCTATTATACTTGAAGATGATTAGAGGTACTTTAGTCTATTCTCATTATTTTTTTCTTTTCCCTGTTCAGCTCAGTTGCTTTCCATTACCCTGTCTTCCAGACTGCCAATCTGTTCTGCATCATCTAATCTCCTGTTGATTCCCTCTACTCTATTTTTCATTGCAGTTATTGTATTCTTCAGCTCTGAGTGGTTCTTTTTTATATTTTCTCTCTCTTTGTTGAAGTTCTCAGTGAGTTCATATACTCTTTCAAGCCCAGTGAGTATTTTTATGACCATTAATTTGAACTTTTTATCAAGCATATTACTTATCCCATTTTGTTTAACTTTTCCTGTGATTTGGTCTTGTTCTTTTATTTGGAACATATTTTGCTATGTCCTCATTTTGTCTAAGTGTCTGTTTGTGCACATGTGTTAAGTAAATCAGCAACACCTCCTTGTCTTAGAAGTAGTGGCCTTATTTAAAGGGTCCTGTGGTGACCTGTAGCACAATACTTCTGGTCACCATAACCAGTTGCTCTAGGGCTGTCCCCTGTGTAGGCTGCATTCACCTTCCTGTTGTGGTTAAGCTATAGTTGCTGTGATAAGACTGGTTAATGGGGCTGGTCTTCATCCAGCTGACTGCAAGGACTTGTGTCATCTTCTGGAGAACACTACTGAGCAGGAGTTACTCCCCACACACCTGAGAGGCACTACGGCAGCTGCTACAGACAAGCTTATGGGTGAGGTTGGCCCTCAGCCTGGCTGATTGTAATTAACCACTGCACAGCAGTAGGTACACTGAAGAGCAGGGTTTGCTTCCTGCATGGCCAGCTGAGAAACCTGTCTGTAGGAACTGTAGGAGCACTGGTGTGCTGGGTGATTTTTTCTTCTCCCCAGGCAGGAGTCACTTTGGAATGGCACTAGTTCTGTCCAGGGGGACCTGCTAGGTTTAGTAGGATGGGAGCCTACTTTTAAGGGGTTCTTGCAGGGCACATCCACAGGGGAACACATAGGAAGGGCATGTGGTACAAGCAAGGTAAATGGAGGTGGTTACAATTGGCTTTAACAAGTGTCTGGCTATTTAATCTGGGGGGAGCAGGGGGAGAAAAATGACACCAGTACTTTTGTTCCTGGAAAAATTTATAGTTCCCTGCCCGTGTGGCCCATGTGATAAATTAGTCAGTAAATCTCCTTTATGTATACTCTGGGCACTTTTCAAGCTGCTGCTTCTGTGCTGTGTCTCTTGCAGTTATTTAGTTTGCTGGTTCTTCAAGGGAAGAGACTTGCTTTTCATTAGCCCTTCAGCCCTTCCAGGGTTAAACCCTCCTGATTTTCAAAGCCAAACATGAGAACTTGTCTTCCTACTGCAGGTCCCCAGGGCCAGGGGTGCCCAGCGTGGTTTCTGATCCCCCTGTTCTTCTGTGCTCATGATGTCTCTTCCATTTATGATTAGTCAATCTGGGAGTTTGCTACCTGTCCAGGGATCTGCACCTCCTACCCTTTATGTGTCCTCTCTACAATTATCTGTAGAAGATCTGTTTTGACAGCCTTCAGATCATTTTCAGAGGGAGTTGTGATACATGTTGTTGCCTTGGTGTTTCTGTGGGATGAGGTGAGTTCAGGATTCTCTTACTCTGTGATTTTTCCCTCTCTCTCAGCTCTTCTTTAGATGTTTGGTAGAATTTACCTATGAAGCCGTCTGGTCCTAGATTTGTTTCTTGGGACTTTTTTTTTTTTTTAATTACTGATTCAATTCTGTTACTAGTATTCAGTCTGTTCATTTCTTTTATTTTTTTTTCCTGATGCAGCCTTAGAAGATTCTATAGTTCTAGAAATTTATCTGTTAGTTACCTTGTGTGTTGGCATGTAATTTTTTTTATAGTATTCTCAGAAGAATTTCTATTTCTGTGCTAGGTTGTTTCATTTCTCATTTTATTTGCATTTTCTCTTTTTCTTTTGTTTATAATTTTCTTGGAAGTATAATTAACATAGTATTTTATTAGTTTTGGGTGTGCAACATATTCAACATCCTAGACATTACCCAATGCTCACCTCAATAAATTTAGCCATCATCTTTCACCAAGCAATGTGATCACAATATTAGGGATTCTATTCACTGTGTTTTACTTTTCAATTATTTTCATCTTCAATTTATTTTGTCAGTGCTTTATAGTTTTCAGAATATAGATCTTTCACCACCTTTATTAAGTTTATTGCTGGGTGTTTTATTCTTTTTTTGGTGGAAATTTAAGTGGAATTATTTTCTTAATTTCCCTTTCTGTTGCTTTGTTTTAGTGTATAGAGATGCAACACATTTCTATATATTTGTTTCCTAAAACTTTACTAAAGTTATTTACCTCTTCTAATAATTTTTGGTGGAATCTTTAAGAGTTTTTTAATACATATTATCCTGTAATCTGCAATTAGTGGTACTTGTACTTCTTCCTTATCAATTTGGATGCCCTTATTTCTTGTCTGATTATTGCAGGAGGACTTCCTATAATAGGCTGGTGGTAAGAGTAAGTGGTAAAAGTACACCTAATTCCTAATTTTAAATGAAAACTGTTCCATTTTTCACCATTGAGTGTAATGTTAACTGAAAGGTTTTCATATATGTTCTTGATTATACTGAGGTCTGTTAGTTCCAAACCCACTTTGTTGAGAGATTTTTTTATGAATGGATGTTTTATTTTGTCAAATGCTTTTTCTGCATCTATTAAGATGATCATATCAAGGTTTTTTAATCCTTCCTCTTGTTAATTTTATGTATCACATTGATTGATTTGCAAGTTTTAAATCATACTTTAATTCCTGGAATAAATCCTACTTGATTGTGGTGAATAATTTTTTAATGTATTGTTAAATTTAGTTTGCTAATATTTTATTCAGGTTTTTTGGGTCTATGTTCTCAGAGATATTGGTCTATATATTTTTTTGTTGCGTTTTTGTCTGGTTTGGGTAGGAGGGTAATACTGACGTTGTAAAATGAATTTGGACTTTTCCTTCCACTTCTTTTTTGGATAGTTTGAAAAGCATATGCATTAGCTCTTCTTTAAATGTTTGGTATAATTCACTTGTGAAGCTATTTGATTTTGGACCTTTGTTTTTAGGGGCTTTATTTTAAGATTTTATTTATTTATTTGACAGACAGAGATCACAAGTAGGCAGAGAAGCAGACAGAGAGAGAGGAGGAAGCAGGTTTCCCACTGAGCAGAGAGCCTGACACTGGGCTCCATCCCAGGACCCCAGGACCATGACCTGAGCCAAAGGCAGAGGCTTTAACCCACTGAGCCACCAGTGGGTTAAAGGACCCACAGGCGCCCCAAGGGGCTTTATTTTATTGTTGATTCTATTTCATTACTAGTAACTGGTCTGTTAAAATTTTTTCTATTTCTTCCTGTTTTAGTTTTGGAAGATTACATGTTTCTTGAAATTTATGTTTTCTCAGGTTGTCCAATCTGTTGGCACATAATTTTTCATAATATTCTCTTATAATCCTTTGTATTTCTTTGCTCATTATTTCTCCTTTTTATTTCTGACTTTATTTGAACTCTCTTTTTTTTTTTTCTTGATGCATCTAATGATGTATCAATTTTTAAAAAACAGCTCTTGGTTTTACTAATATTTTCTATTCTTTAGTCTTTAATTTATTTCTGCTCTAATATTTATTATTTTTTCCTTCTTTCTTTGGGATTTGTTCTTTTTCTAGTTCTGCTAGGTGTCAGTTTAGGTTGCTTGAGGTTTTTCTTATTTCTTAAAAGAAGCCTGTATTGCTAAAAAGTTCTCTCTTGAAACGGTTTTTGTTATGTCCCACAGATTTTGAACTACTGCATTTCATTTTCTTTTGTCTCCTTTTTTTTTTTAATTTCTCCTTCATTTTTGGTTGAACCATTTATTGTTTAATAGCATGTGGTTCAGCCTCCATGTATATGTATTCTTTCCAATTTTTTTCTTGTAACTGACTTCCACTTTCAAGCCATTCTGGTGAAAAGAGATTGTAGCCTCCACATTTGTGTTTTCAATTTTTTTTTTATTTTTTAAAGATTTTATTTATTTACTTGACAGATAGAGATCACAAGAAGGGAAGCAGGCTCCCTGCTGAGCAGAGAGCCCAATGCAGAACTCGATCCTAGGACCCTGAGATCAGGACCTGAGCCGAAGGCAGAGACTTTAACCCACTGAGCCACCCAGGCGGTCCCCCCCCCCTTTTTTTTAATAAAGATTTTTATTTATTTATTTGACAGAGATCACAAGTAGGCAGAGAGGCAGGCAGAGAGAGAGGAAGGGAAGCAGGCTCCCTGCTGAGCAGAGAGCCCAACGCAGGGCTCAATCCCAGGACCCTGGGATCACGACCTGAGCCGAAGGCAGAGGCTTTAACCCACTGAGACACCCAGGCTCCCCAATTTTTTTTCTCGTAATTGATTTCTAGCTTTATAGCTTTGTAGTCAGATGACATGCTTATATGATTTTAATGTTAGGTTTATTGAGTCTTGTTTTGCTGCCTAATATGTACACTTGGAAAGAATGCATATTCTGTTTCTGGATTCAATATTCTGTATATATCTGTTAGGACCATCTGATCTAGTATGTCATTTAAAGGCACTGTTGGTTTTCTGATTGGATGATATGTTCATTGATGTAAGTGGGGTGTGAGAGTTCCCCCCCCCATTACTGTATTACTGTCATTTTCTCCCTTTATGTCTGTTTATATTGGCTTTATATATTTTGTGCCCCTATGTTGGGTGTATAGATTTGTTACATCATCTTGTTGGATTGATCTCTTTATCACTATGCAATGCCCTTCTTTGTCTCATGCTACATTCTTTGTTTTAAAGTTTATTTTGTCTGATATGTAAATACTACCACTTAAGTTTTGTTTTGTTTTTTGCTTCCATTTTCATGGTATATATTTGTCCAGACCTCACTTCAGTCTGTATTTGTCTAGATCTGAAGTGAGTCTCCAATAGGCAGCCTATAAATGGACTTTGTTTTCTATGCATGTTGTCACCCTGTGTCTTCTGATTGAAGCATTTCATCCATTTACATTTAAACTAATTGTTAATAAGTATGTATTTAGTGTCATTGTTTTCATATTTTCTTGTCATTGTTGGTTCCTTTGTTTGTTTAATTCATTCCTTTTATTTACAACTTTTCATATTAACACATTGTGTTTAAGTTTTTTGTTTTTTTTATTGTGTTATGTTAGTCACCATACAGTGCATCAGTAGTCTTTGATGTAGTGTTCCATGATTCATTGTTTGTGCATGACACCCATTGCTCCATGCAATATGTGCCCTCCTAAATACACATCACTGGGCTCACCCATCTCCCTACCTCCACCCCTTCTAAAACCCTCAGTTTGTTTCCCAGAGTCCATAGGCTGTCATGGTTTGTCTCCCACTCTGATTTCTTCCCCTTCATTTTTCCCTTCTCCTAATGTCCTCCATGCTATTCCTTATGTTCCACAAATAAGTGAAACCATATGATAATTGACTATCTCTGACTTACATCACGTAGCATAATCTCTTCAGGTTCCATCCATGTCAGTATAAATGGTAGGTATTCATCCTTTCTGATGGCTAATATCCCATTGTATATATAAACCACATCTTCTTTATCCATCCATCTATTGAAGGACATCTCAATTCCTTCCACAGTTTGGCTATTTTGGACATTGCTGCTATGAACATTGGGATACAGGTGCCCCTTTGTTTCACTACATCTGAATCTGTGGGGTAAATATCCAGTAGACAATTGCTGATTTATAAGGTAGCTCTATTTTTAACTTCTTGAGGAAAATCTATACTGTTTTCCAGGGTGTCTGTACCAGCTTGCATGTCCACCAATGGTACAAGAAAGTTCCCCTTTCTCCACATCCTCACCAACATTTGTTGTTTTCTGTCTTGTTAATGTTAGCCATTCTAACTGGTGTAAGGTGGTGTCTCACTGTGGTTTTGATTTGAATTTCCCTGATGCCAAGTGATGTGGAGCATTTTTTTTTATGTCTCTAATGGTGATTTGCAGGTCTTTTTTGGAGAAATGTGTTCATGTCTTCTGCCCATTTCTTGGCTGGATTATTTGTTTTGGGGGTTGTGAGTTTGAGAAGTTTCCTTATAGATCTTGTATACCAGCCTTTTATCTGATATATCATTTGCAAATATCTTCTTCCATTCTGTGGGTTACATCTTAGTTCTGTTGACTATTTCCTTTGCTGTGCAGAAGCTTCTTATCATGATTAAGTCCCAATAGTTCATTTTTACTTTTGTTCCCTTGCCTTTGGAGACATGTCTAAAAGAAGTTGCTGTGTCCAAAGTCAAAGAGGTTGCTGCCTGTGTTCTCTAGGATTTTGATGGATTCCTGTCTCACATTTAGGTCTTTCATCCATTTTGAGTTTATCTTGGTATATGGTGTAAGAGAGTGGTCCAGTTTCATTCTGCATGTGGCTGTCCAATTTTCCCAGTACCATTTATTGAAGACACTATCTTTTTTCCATTGGATATTCTTTTCTGCTTTGCTGAAGATTAGTTGACTATAGAGTTGAGCATCCATTTCTGGGTTCTCTATTTTGTTTCAGTGATCTATGTGTCTGTTTTTGTGCCAGTAATCTGCTATCTTGATAATCACAGCTTTGTAATAGAGCTTGAAGTCAGACATTGTGATGTCCCCAGCTTTGGTTTCCTTTTTTAACATTTCCCTGGCTATTCAGGGTCTTTCTGATTCCACACAAATTTTAAGATTGTTTGTTTCAGTTCTGAGAAAAATGTTGATGGTATTTTGATAAAGATTGCATTGAATGTGTAGATTGCTCTGGATATCATGGACATTTTAACAATGTTTATTCTTCCAACCCATGAGCATGGAATGTTTTTCCATCTCTTTGTGTCTTTCTCAATTCCTTTCATAAGTGTTCTATAGTTTTTGAATACAGATCCTCTACCTCTTTGGTTAGTTTTATTCCTAGGTATCTTACGCTTTTGGGTGTAATTGTAAATGGGATAGATGCCTTAATTTCTCTTTCTTCTGCCTCATTGTTAGTATATAGAAGTGCAACTGATTGCTGTACATTGATTTTGTATCCCGTCACATCACTGAACTGCAGTATGAGTTTTAGGAATTTGGGCTGGAGTCTTCTGGGTTTTCCATATAAAATACCCTGTCATCTCTGAAAAGTGTGAGTTTACCTTCTTCTTTGCCAACTTGAGTGGATTTTATGTCTTTTTGTTGCCTTATTGCTGAGGCTAGGACTTATAATAATATGTTGAACAATAGTGGTAAGAGTGGGCATTCCTGTCATGTTTCTGACCATAAGGGAAAACTGTCAGTTGTTCTCTATTGAGAATAATATTCTCTGTGGGCTTTTGTAGATGGATTTTATGATACTGAACTATTCCTCTTTCCCTACACTGGGAAGAGTTTTAATCAGGAAAGGATGCTGTATTTTGTCAAATGCTTTTTCTACATCAATTGAGAGGATCCTATGGTTCTTGTCTCTTCTTTTATTAATGTGATCTATCACATTGATTGATTTGCAAATGTTGAATCACTCTTGCATCCCAGGAATAAATCCCATTTGGTCATGGTGAATAATCCTTTTAATGTATTATTGGATTCTACTGGCTAGTATCTCGATGAGTATTTTGACATCCATGTTCATCAGAGATATTGGTCTGTAATTCTCCTTTTTGATGGGGTCTTTGTCTGGTTTGGGGATCAAGGTAATGCTGGCCTCATAGAATGAGTTTGGAAATTTTCCTTCCATTTCTATTTTTTGAAACAGCTTCAGTAAAATAGGTATTATTTCTTTAAAATTTTGGTAGAATTCCCCTTAAATGTTTAGGAGAAGCCATGTAGCCCTGGACTCTTCTGGGGGAAAGGGAGGTTTTTGATTATGGCTTCAATTTCCTTGCTGGTTATTGGTCTGTTCAGATATTCTATTTCTTCCTGTTCTAGTTTTGGTAGTTTATAAATTTCCAGGAATGCATCCTTTTCTCCTAGATTGCTTTATTTGTTGGCATATAGTTGCTTATAATATATCTTAAAATTGTCTGTATTTTCTTGGTGTTGGTGTTGGTGTATATTTTCTTGGTGTTGATCTCTCCTCTTCATTATTTTATTAAGTTGGGCCATTTTATCTATTAGATAAGTCTGGCTAGATGTTTATCAGTCTAATTCTTTCAAGGAACAAGCTTCTAGTTTTGTTGAACTGTTCTACTGTTCTTCTGGTTTCTATTTCACTGGTTTCTGCTGTAATCTCTATTATTACTCTTCTACTCAGTTGAGGCTTTATTTGCTGTTCTTCCTCCGGTCTTTTAGGTGTAAAATTAGCTTGTGTATTTGAGATTTTTCTAATTTTTTGAGAGAGGCTTGTATTGCAATGTACTTCCCTCTTAGGACCACCTTTGCTGTATCCCAAAGGTTTTGAACAGATGTGTTTTCATTCTCATTAGTTTCCATGAAGTTGCTAAATTCTTCTTTAATTTCCTGGGTGATCCGTTCATTCTTTAACAGGATGCTCTATAACCTCCAAGTGTTTGAGTTCCTTCCAAATTTCCTCTTGTGATTGAGTTCATGTTTCAAAGCACTGTGGTCTGAAAAGACGCAAGGAATAATCTCAATCTTTTGGTTTTCAGTTAAACCTGATTTGTGATCTGGTATGTGGTCTATTCTGGGAAAGTTCCTTGTGCACTCAAGAGGAATGAGTATTCTGTTGTTTTAGAATGGAATGTTTTGAAAATATCTGTAAAGGCCATCTGGCCCAGTGTGTCCTTCAAAGCCCTTGTTTCCTTGTTGATCTGCTTGGATGATCTGTCCATGGCTGTGAGTGAGGTGTTGAAGTCCTCTACTATTAATGTATTATAATCAATATGTTTCTTTACTTTGGTTATTAATTGGTTTATATAATGAGCTACTCCCATGTTGGGAGCATAAACACTTATAATTGTTAGATCTTCTTGTTGGATAGACCCTTTAAGTATGATATAGTGTCCCTCTTCATCTCTTACTACAGTCTTTGTTTTAAAATCTAATTTGTTTGATATGAGGATTGCTACCCCAGCTTTCTTTTGAGGTCCATTAGTGTGAAAAATAGTTCTCCACCCCCTACTTTCAGTCTGGAAATGTCTTTAGGTCTAAAATGAGTCTGTTGTAGACAACATATGGATGGATCATGTTTGTTTTCTTTTTTTAATCAAATCTTTGTCTTTTTATTGGAGCATTTAGCCAATTTACATTCAGAGTAACTATTGAAAGATATGAATTTAGTGCCATTATACTGGCACTATACCTGAAAAGTCCCTGTTTCTATAATTTGTCTCTGTTTCTTTTTGGTTTATGTTACTCCTGGGCTCTCTCTTTACTTAATATTTCTTTCAGGGCTGGCTTGATGGCCACATATTCTTTCAGTTTCTGTCTTTCCTGGAAGCTCTTTACCTCTCCTTCCATTCTGAATGAATATCCCTGCTGGATAGAGTATTCTTGGCTGCATAGGCTAAAAAATGAGCCTAAATATATCATGCCAGCTCTTTCTGGCCTGCCAGGTTTCTGTGGGTGGGTCTGATGTTAGTCTGATGTTCCTCTCTCTATAGGTAAGGAGTCTCTTATCTCAAACAGCTCCCACAATTCTCTTTTTCTCTAAAATTTGCAAGCTTCACTATTATATGTTGGGGTGTTGATCTGTTTTTATTGATTTTGGGAGGGGTCCTCTATGCCTTTTAGACATGAATGCTTATTTCCTTCTCCAGATTATGGTGATGTTTGTTTTTGTTTGTAAAATTGCATATATAAGTGAGATTATACTGTATTTGTGTGTATGTGACTTATTTGACTCACCATAATATTCTCAAAGTTCGTCCATGTTTTCATAAAGGCCAGATTTCCTTCTTTCTGACCACATCATAGTGCATGTTTATGTATGTGTATGTGTGTCTGTGTGTATCATAACTGAGTTATCTGTTTATCTGTTGATAAACACTTAGGTTGTTCCAGTGTCTTGGCTTTTATAAATAATGCTCCCATGAACATGGGAGTATAGATATATCTCTGAACATAGTGTTTGTTTCCTTCAGATACATTCCCAGAAGTAGAACTTCAAGATCATATAGTAGATCCATCTTTTTTTTTTTTTGAGGAACTTTCATATTGTTTTCCATAGTGGCTGTACCAATTTATAATCCTACCAACAGTGCACAAGAATTACTTTTTCTCCACATCCTCACCAGCATGTGATATCTAAGGTCTTTAATAATGGACATTCTAAGAGGCATGAGGTGATATCATTGGGGGTTTGATTTGCATTTCCCTATTTATTAGTGATGTTGAGCACCTTTGCATGTACCCTGTTGGCTATTTTAGATCTTCTTTGGGAAAACACCTATTCAGATTCTTTGCCTATTTGTAAATTGCATTATTTGTCATATTGCTATTGAATTGTATGTATTTGTAGATATTAACCCCCGATCGGATATATGCCTTGCAAATATTTCCCCATTCCATAAATATTCTTTTCATTGTTATTTCTTTTGCTGTACACCAGGTTTTTAGTTTAATGTAATTCCACTTGTTTATTATTTTGTTGCTTGTGCTTTGGATGTCATCAAAAAATCATTTCCAAGACCTATGTTAAGGGCCATTTTTTCCTGTTTTCTTCTAGGAGTTTTATGGCATCCTGTTTTATAATTTAAGTCTTTAATCCATTGTGAGTTAATTTTTATGAGTAGTATAAGGGTTTTGTTTAATTCTTTTAAATGTGAATATATAATTTTCTCAGCATCATTCAGAAGAAACTGTCCTTTTCTATTGAGTGTTCTGGGCTCCCTTGTCAAATATTAGTTTACCATAGATGCATGGGCATATTTTTGGTTTCTCTATTCTCTTCTGTTGGACAATATTTAATATTATGCCAATACCATACTGTATTAAAAACTATAAATTTATACTATAGCCTGAAATCAGGATGTGTTATGCCACCAGCTTTGTTCTTTCTCAGGATTCCTTTGGCTATTTGTGTCTTTTGTGATTCCATAGACATTTTAGGATTTTTTTTTCTACTTCTGTAAAAAAAAAAAAATCCCATTGGAATCCTGAGAGGGATTGCATTGACTAGAGATGGCTTTGGGTATTGTGCACATTTTAAGAAGATTAAATCTTCTAATCCATGAAAATAAATACCTCTTTATTTATGTCTTTGGTTTTTATTTTCATCAGTGTCTTATACTTTTCAGAATAAAGCTCCTTCTACCTCCTTGGTTAAAATTATTCCTAAGTATTTTATTGTTTTTGATGCTATTGTAAATGGAATGTTTTCCTTTATTTTTCAGAAAATTTATTTAGTACATTAACTCTATTGCTTTATTTAACTTGCATGCAAATTTTGTTAATTTTGTCATCCAGTTTCAACTGAATTTGTTGGTCTAACAATTTTTGTGGGGATTAGGATATTTTATATATAAAATCATGTCATTTATAGAGACAATTTTACTTTTTCCTTTACAATTCTGATGTCTTTTTTTCCCCCCATTGTGGGAATGATCTAGCAAGAACTTCCAGTACTATACTGAATCAGAGAGGTGAGAGTGAACACCCCTCTCTTGTATTCTTTATGGGGGAAAAAAAGGCTTTCATTTTTTCACCACTGAGTGTGATATTTGCTGTGGAATAGTTGTATATGGCTTTAATTATTTTGAGCTGTGTTTCTTCTATATCTAATTTGTTAAGAGCTTTTATCATAAGTGGTTTTGAATTTTATCAAGTGTTTTTTCTTTGTCTCTTGCAATAAATACATGAATTTCTCTTTCACTCTGAAAATGTGACATATCATGTTGATTTTGTGCACATTGAACCATTCTTGTCTCTCAAAGATAAATCCCGCTTGATCATAGTGAATGATCTTTTTAACATGCTGCTCAGGTAAGCAGTATTCACTATTGAATGTTGGCCTGTAGTGTGCTTTATTTTTAATGTCCTTATAAGAGTAATGCTGGTTTTGTAAAATGAGTTTGCAGGTTTTTCCTTCTGTATGATTTTTTGAAGGAGTTTGAAAAAGATTGGTGTTTATTCTTCTTTAAATAGCAGATAAAATTCACCATTTTATTCTAGACTCTTCTTCATTGGGAGATTTTTAATTACTGATTCCATCTAATTACTATCAATGGTCTGTTCAGATTTTCTATTTTTTTTTCTGATTCAGTCACAGAAGTTACATTTCTAAGAATTTTTTTTACAATGCTGAGAAAAGGATGTTTTATTATCTTGACCATAAATTATAATTATTATTTATAAAAGTTATAGAAATGTAACTGATTATCTTTAAAGTCTCAAAGAGCCAAATACAAATAAGGCATCGAAAATTAAATGAGTTTTTTAAAGTTCTGACATATTTCTTCCACATATTATATGTAATCTCCAGATGAATCATTGCAATAATTACCCAAAGTAATACTAAAGGTAACAAAAGAGATGTTTAATCATAAATGTAAATTCAAATGTACAGTATATCCACAATAATAGACCAAAGTGTACCTGCAATTTCTAACAGCAATAAACATGTTAGTTTGCAATACTGTATTCTTCAATGAAATAAGCAAGCAGATCAAGGAGAAAATGTTGGATAGTCTTAGCAATTAGGCCACCTTACAAGACAGTTTTTCAGGGTAGTGTTCTACATATGTAACTGAACTGTTTGTTATTATTCTAGAGCCAATACTTTATTCGCAGAGTCTGCACATCAAAATATAACAAATAATTACACATCAGGATTGGTAGGAATACCAAGTATTATTTCAAAACTGCCACTATGTGTTTCTTCTCTGACACAATTGCCATGATCCAGGCTTGCTATGTTTGAGACAATTCACCTCCTTTCATCAGTGAGCTTCCTTCATGATCTGCTGTTCCTGGATCTGGCTGTAGATAGATTTTAGTAGATGCCGGGGATGAGCAATGCATTTTATATGAGGGTGATGTTGAAATTTCTCCTTCAACTTCTGGTTATAATCTTTGGCTGCTTTTTCTTGTGATGTAAGCACACCCAATTTTCCAGAAACATTAGCTTTCCATACATGTATGTTCATTTCATCAGATCTACACATAATATATTTGCTGTCAGAATTCCATTTTACACAGATAACATGTTGCATTCTCTTTGTGTGATAGACTTCCCTGCTTCTACTTTTGTCCACAGGAAAGATACAAATAGATTTATCAAAACCAACAGCCAAAAACTCTTTCCCAGGGGAGAATAATCCACATCAAGCACTGCAGACACATGATCCATATGTACCATTACAGGAGTGTCCAGTGCATGCATATCAGATGTATACAAGTTGTAATCTTCATTCACTGCAGTAAAAATGAAAGCTTCCATAGGGTTCCAACAAATTGTATTTGTTCTCATATCTAAGATGACCTTTTTCAGGGGAGTAGCTTGCCTCATATCATATGGCACTATATTCCTGTCAGAAGTACAACTTCCCAAGAGAAGTGTCTCAATTGGGTTAAATTTAACACTACTTACACAGTCGAATCCCCAGGTCATTGAGCATATAGGCCTTGTTCTTTGTTCATCCCAAATGTCTACTTGCTGTCCACATGTGGCAGAAACAGCTTCTTTCCAGTGATGATCAATTCCCGTACATGCTGTCTTTCCTAATATTGTATGAAATGTTTTTTCCTCTTCTCCATAGCCCGGTCCATCCATTTTCCATTGCTTCACAGTTTTGTCATCACCAACAGTAAAAAAAGAAGTCCTACAAAAGCAAGTACATCTTCCTCATACAAAACCTTCATGTGCTTGTATTGTACGGATACATTTCCATTTAGTCAAGTTCCAAATCCTAACCTCTCCATCACATGCCCCAGAAAGAACAGTACCCAGGCTCTCTGGATGCTTTGCCAAGCAACTGATTCCATCTCGGTGACCATCCAGAGAAGCAAGAAATGGTTTTGCAAATACCCGTTCCAGTTTGGTAGCATTTAAAGCTCTTACATATTCTTGTGGGATCTCAAAAGACTGTAAGGTAGGATCATAGTTTCTTGGAACAATGTGTAAGTCCAGCTTAGTTTTGCGGACATAGTATCTGGTTCCGGCTCAGCATCTTCACCTTCATTTGGGCTGCTAGTTGCCCCTGATCCCCCAAGCCTTTCCTCCGAGTTTGGGTTACCATCACCTCCTCCACATTTCTAAGAACTTTTCCATTTCTTTTAGGTTGTCCAGTTTGTTGGCATACAGTTGTTCATAGTGGATTTTTATTTCAGTTGAATCAGTTGTAATGTCTCCTGTTTCATTTTTAATTGTTAATTTTGGTCTTCTCTTTTCTACTTGGTTTCACTAACATTTTGTCATTCTGTTTATCCTTTCAAAAATCAACTGGTTAATTGACTCTCTCTACTTAACTTACTTCACTCAGCATAATCTCTTCCAGTCCCGTCCATGTTGCTACAAAAGTTGGGTATTCATCCTTTCTGATGGAGGCATAATACTCCATAGTGTATATGGTCCACATCTGGAGGTTAGGGGAGCCAGGTGGTGGGTATTAAGGAGGGCATGTATTGCATGGAGCACTGGGTGTGATGCAAAAACAATGAATACTGTTATGCTGAAAAGAAATTTTTTAAAAATCTCTTTTAAAAAAATCAACTGGTTAATTTTAATTGTTTTCCTGTATTTCATATTTTCCTGCGCTAATCTTTAACTTTTTGCTAACTTTGACCTCAATTTGTCTTTTTTCTGGCTCCTTCAGGTATGGAGTTACTATGTTTGAGACCTTCTTTCTTAATGTAGGTGTTTATTGCTACAAACTTCCATCTTAGTAACTTGTGCTGCATCCTGTTAGATTTGCTGTGTTTTATTTCTATTTTGTTTTGCCTCAAGATATCTTTGGGTTTTTTTGTTTTGGTTTTTTTTTAATATTTTATTTATTTATTTGACAGAGAGAGAGATCACAAGTAGGCACAGAGGCAGGAAGAGAGAGGGGTAAAGCAGTTTCCCTGCTGAGCAGGGAGCCCGATGCGGGGCTCGATCCCAGAACCCTGAGACCATGACCTGAGCTAAAGGCAGAGGCTTAACCCACTGAGCCACCCAGGTGTCCCTAGGTTTTTTTTTTTTCTTTTATTTCATTTCTTTTCAGCGTAACAGAATTCATAGTTTTATACCACACCCAGTGCTCCATGCAATGCCTGCCCTCCATAATACCCACCACCTGGCTCCCCCAACCTCCTACCCCCGCCCCTTCAAAACCCTCAGGTTGTTTTTCAGAGTCCATAGTCTCTCATGGTTCATCTCCGCCCCCAATTTCCCTCAACTCCCTTCTCCTCTCCATCTCCCCATGTCCTCTGTGTTATTTGTAATGCTCTGCAAATAAGTGAAACCATATGATAATTGACTCTCTCTGCTTGACTTATTTCACTCAGCATAATCTCTTCCAGTCCCGTCCATGTTGCTACACAAGTTGGGTATTCATCCTTTCTGATGGAGGCATAATACTCCATAGTGTATATGGACTACATCTTCCTTATCTATTCGTCTGTGGAAGGGCATCTTGGTTTTTTCCACAGTTTGGCGACCGTGGCCATTGCTGCTATAAACATTGGGGTACAGATGGCCCTTCTTTTCACCACATCTGTATCTTTGGGGTAAATACCCAGTAGCACAATTGCAGGGCCATAGGGAAGCTCTATTTTTAACTTCTTGAGGAACCTCCACACTGTTCTCCAGAGTGGCTGCACCAACTTGCATTCCCACCAACAGTGTAAGAGGGTTCCCCTTTCTCCACATCCTCTCCAACACACGTTGTTTCCTGTCTTGCTAATTTTGGCCATTCTAACTGGTGTGAGGTGGTATCTCAATGT
>PISX010029618.1:6144-19921 GCA_004024625.1 Mellivora capensis
GAAGAAGAAGAGGAGGAGGGATGCCTGGGTGGATCAGTTGGTCAAGCATCTTGATTTGGCTCAGGTCGTGATCTCAGGGTTGTGAGATCAAACCCTGTGCTGGGCTCCATGGGGAGGGAGCTTAATATTCTCTCTCTCTCCCTCTCCCTCTCCCTCTGCCCCCAGCCCCTGCCCCCACTCACATGTGTGTACGTGCTCTCTGTCTAAAAAGTAAAGTAAAATAAATGAATAAATGAATAAATAAATAAATAAATATCAAAGAGAAGATAAAGAAAAGGGAAAGGGAAGGGAAGGGGAGGGGAGGGGAGGGGAAGAGAGGAGAGGAGAGGAAAGGAGAGGAAAGGAAAGGAAAAGGAAAAAGGGAAAGTGCTGGAAGGGACCTTGAGCATTAGCCAGAGTCCATGTACCAAAGACACAAAATATCACTACCTTTATCCTGCCCATCACTGCTCCTTAGCACAGTGATTGCCTTCAGTTTTTCTTTCCTCTGTCCTTCCTTTTATCTCCCCTCTCCTTAGATCCCAGATAGAAAATGCAAACAGGCAGCCCATACTTAGGAGACACTAATTTTACCCCACCTCTTTATTTTACAAATGAGGAAACGGAGTCTCAGTATGTCCTTATTCCCATTTTCACCATTATTTTTCATTATCTGCCCATTTAATCCTTATCTTTATGAGAGTTCACTCTTTTTTTTTAAACTTTTTTTTTTAAGATTTTTATTTATTTATTTGACAGAGAGAGATCACAGTAGACAGAGAGGCAGGCAGAGAGAGAGAGAGAGGGAAGCAGGCTCCCTGCTGAGCAGAGAGCCCGATGCGGGACTTGATCCCAGGACCCTGAGATCATGACCTGAGCCGAAGGCAGCGGCTTAACCCACTGAGCCACCCAGGCGCCTGAGAGTTCACTCTTAATCCTCACTCCATGGAGGCTCACTCCACCCTTCACTCCATCCCATCCACAATGAAGAATGTGGATCTACATTTTGACATTTTAAGACATTTTGTTGGCCCACCTTCATAATGGTTAAAGCTTCCAGAGAGGTTAATTGTAAAGTAAATATGATTCTGATACTTTTTGGATTATATCTCTTTTCCTTTGTGGCTTGTAAGTCAGGTGCAAAGGGAGCTGTATCTCCCATCTCACTCCAAAGCTATTGAAGTTGATTTATAGGAAATAATTTTTAAAATTAGCAAAAGTCAACTTCACTGAACACCTACTAAGCACTCTACATTCTTCTAGATGTTTTGTGTCCATGGTCTCATTTCATTACCACCAAGACTCTGTAAGTCAGATATTATTCCCATTTTATAGTGAGAAAGCTGAGGCTCTAAGAGGTCAACTAGCATGCCTCAACTCATAGAGCCATTAGTGGATAAGCCAATATTCAAAACTAGCTTGTTCAAAAACACACATTTTCCCCCTTCCACTCAACAATGAAGATGTTTAAGTGAAGGAAAAGTCCTAGTTATATGTAGCATCTAATATCTGTATACCTTTCTGGAAGCTATCTCCTTCCTTCCTCTACTCCTCCAAGATATCTCTAGGGAAAGCTAGTTGTTGAATAGTTAAGTTCCCCCAAACTACAGAAGGCAGAGAACCGAAGCCCGGGATTCAAAATCAGGAGCTCCATCAAAGAATAGAACCCATCAAAAGAATATTGGAAGAAGTTGCAAGGACTGTCAGTCCAGTGCACTCTGTGAACCTAGAGAACGTGGTTCCCTCCCATTGGAAAAGCCTTTAATGGGGTTCCACTTGGTGCTTCAGCTCTTGCCTAGCAGCATCTTAAAAACATCCTGAACACCTGCCATTGAGCTCTCATTTGGCCAAGAAGGATTGCCCTGTGGGCACTGCAATTGTTATTGAAACTGTAGGAACTCAATAACTTCCTGGAAATTGCAAGTTCTGCCATAACAAAGTGACCATTTTAGCCAAACCAAATAACTTCTCAAACTGTACTCCTGCTAACTGCCAACTCTCCAGACTTGAAAGCAAAGAACAAAGACCCTTCAAGGCCACTTTATTCCCCCTCACACATTTTCTTTTCCTGAAGTTCAAATTCATGGTCAATTTTTATTCTTTGATTTTACTTTTCCAAAGCAACCTAGAACCAAATCAGTGGTTGATTCTGAAACCAAAAGTTATACTTCAACAATGATTCAGCAAGCAGGATTATTCTGAGAACTTAGCGCAAGGAATATTGTGCTGAGTGACTTCTTATCCATGCCTTCATTTATCCTCACAACAACCTGGTTGGGTACAATTGTACCCCCACGTTGTGGACGAGAGATTAAGTACATTGTCCTGTCACACAAATGAGAAGATACTAAGCAGAATTTGAACCCAAGTTTGCTGGGTTGTTGTTGTTAATTCCTTTCACTTTTTCACAATAATCTCTTAATCTAAAGAAGCAGAGCTGCACAGCAATGGGTAGTTTCAGGAAGCAGCAAATGCCCATCAGGGGCATTAAGACATGGAATAGCAGAGGATGTGTGATTCAATGCACTTAAAATAAAAAAGTTACTGGTGAGTAACAGGAGAGGGGTCTGGACAGGAAGTCAGGTCCAGATCATTGAAAGCCATATTAAGGCACTTGGGCACTAGGCAATGTAGACTGTTTGAATAGCTTTAAGTAATTAATTCATCATTCTTTCAACAAATATTTTATGTAGTACCAACTATGTGTTAAGCCCTAGGGACAAAACTGTAAACAGAAGAGATGTTTCCTGTCCTCACTGGACCCACAGTCCAATAAGGTCATTTCCATATAGAGTGGAAAGTGCTCTGATAGGGGATAAGTAGGGTGCTAGAGGAGTACTAGAAGGACCGATGAAGGTAAGGCTGTCCAGGGGAAATGATACTTAAGTCAAGCCTTGATGGAGGGATGATGTGGGAAAGAGGTAGTCAAGGAGAACATTAGAGTCAGTGGAAAAAATATGAGTCGTGCTAGAGGTGAGAGACAGGGCAGCACACCAGAATAACTGAAAGATGATAGAGGCACTGATGAGAATGGCTAGAGAGGAGACTGGAAGCATTAGACATGAGGCTGGAATGGGCAAGATCAAGAAGCCAGGGAGAGTTGTGAGTAATTTTTTTTTAGAAAACCACTTTGAGTGCAGTGGCAGCTGGACACATAAAGCCCTTCGACATGAATTTAAGACACTATCCTTATTTTATTTTATTTTATTTTATTTTATTTTATTTTATTTATCTGTAAAATCCTTTGTAGTCTTTATTTTTTTTTAATTTTGTTTTATTTTTTTCAGTGTTCTAAGATTCATTGTTTATATTAAAACACTGTGAAAATGTGGTTCAAAAGTTGATGGGAGCTCAGCAAATGAATCTGTCACCTTTCTCAACCAAGATGCCTTCGGGGGCAAGCAACAGAAACTCAAACTGGCTTAAATAATAAGGAAATGCTATATTACATAAAAGGAAGTCTGGGAACAGGGAAAGCACAGCACAGAGGCTGAATGATATAATCAAGCACTTTGGTTATTTTTTTTCCCCATCCCTCCATTCAGCCATCCTCAATACTGGCTTCATTATAAACCTGGTCGCCCTCACAATTATAAAATGGATGTCATTAGCAATGGGGGCTCTGTGCCTCTGTTATCATCCACCAGGAAAGAGAGGGAAATCCTTCTTCCTCAAGCATGGACCTAAGTCCCTTCATTTAGCTGATGATACTCACAAGACACTCCTAGGTTATTGGTCATGGGGGAATGCCACATGTCCATTGGCTTAGGTTAATCAGGATCTATCTTTGAAACTGGGAATGGTGTCAACTTTCCCTGGGTGTCATGGTGGCAGAGAATATGAACATTAGAAGTTAATCATGTGTTAGGAAGGAAGAAGTTAAGGAAAGGTTGCAGAGTCTACTATCCTCTGCCATTACAGACTGGGCACCTTTGCTTTTGAACAAGTGACCACATCCCTGATACCCCGTGTGCTCTTCTGGAGCAGGCAAACCTCTCAGTTCAATCCACCATCAATTATCCATCCAGCAACAATAACCAAAATAGTAACTCTCATCCTCCAAACCTGGTAAGTTTAATTATAAGGAAGTGATTGTGTGCCCAAATAGCTCACACATTGGACATAGCAATCCTGGATAAAATAGAAGTTTATTTAACTAGTCTTCATACTCACATAAATAACAAAAAGACACTATCTAAGCCAAGATCTTTTTTCTTTTTTCCTTCACAGAATAATGTTGAGGATCAATTTCTCCAGCTTAACATCACCAGCCTTGGCAGCAGCTCATATTTGGAATATAAATGATGTCATCTGGTTGGCCTTTTCCCATCACAAACAGTAAATCCCTGAATCTGGAGAGATCTTTTATTTGGTTACACATATTGTACAGCATCAAGGGGTTAGAACACATGTGCTGGAGATTATTAAAATCATCTGGAGGAGAATGGCTTAGTATTGGAAACCCCAGCACTTACGACCCTTTCATGCCTGGAATCTCCATCAACTCTTCTTTTGCTCCTGCCTTTTCAAAGCAACAGTTGTGGCCAATTGGCTCATAATCCTTTGCCTACTAAAGTTTTTCTAGTGCACCATGTTTCTTTTCCAGAAAAGGTATCCCTAACGCAGTGAGTGCAAGGCAGAGAGGTCAGGGTGAAGAGTCAGGAAGCCAGCGTCAGCTCAGCAGTGGTTACATGGCATTTACTTGCTTTTCATGGAGAGGATGATAACCAGCCTCATAGGCTTGTCTGAGAGGAATAGCAAAAAATTATTAGATATTTTTAAAAATTATTAGATATTTATTTATCACTTTATAATTTGCTAAGATCTTTCAACTGCATTAGCATTAGACTTATCTCATACAGGGAAGACACTCAAATGTTTGTTGGATGACACGGAAGTAGGTGGGAATATGGCTTGATGTATTCTGAGTCAAGCTGGCTCACATCTCCAAACTTGGTTTTCTTCAGCTATAATATGCATTCAAATTTAACTTTCTTTTAGGGTTGGAAGAATAAAGGAAAGAACACATGTGAAGCATCAGCACTGCATCAGGCACATTGGTATGCTCAAAAATTAGAGGCTCCCTTTTCCCCACTTCCTTCCTCTTCAGGAAGGACATAGCCAGGGAGAAGAGAGAGAGCAAGCCTAGGCTTTGATCTTAGCTTTCGGAATTCCCAGTTGTGTTAATTTCAGTTGTGTGAATTTTCTGAGCCTCTGTTTCCTCATCTGAAAATGAAGGAGCTGGTCTAGATCTGAAGTTCTTACACTTTTAAAATCCATATATCCAACAACCAAACAAAACACCCACAGATCAGAAGCATAACATAGCAGAGTCAACTTTTTGATTTGATTAATAGGTATTTTTCAGATAACTGCCACTTACCATTACAAACATTTCATATGAAAGGCTAAAGGATGCCAGAAAAGAAGGAAGAGCAAAATTTCAGGGTAAAAGATAGTACTTTAAATGGGATGAATTAACTTTGTGCAAAAATGGTTGTATTGTCCCATTGTCCTCATTTTTTTTCCTCATCTTTCCACAGACTGGTGAAAATTTTTCAGGACCAAAATGGGCCTTCAGAGCAGCATTTAGAAACCAGCAGTCTGGGTGATCTGCAAGGTTTCCTCTAGTATGATAGTTCTGTGATTCTATCATGATTCCACCAGAGTGAGAGGCTGTCGTGCTGAAACAACAGTTTATTTGGAGGAAATTAATAAAACAGTGAGTCAATCCAGAGAATAAATCAACCCAGAAACTAATTTTGCTGAATTGAATGATTCTGGATCTAAATAGGGAGTTTAACTTAATCAAAACAGTCTAAGATATTAGGTACAGGTCGATCCCAAGGAATGTCTCACAGGTCCTCAAGATACTTCCTTGTCCCTATATTAATCCTTCTGATTCAGCCTTTACTCTTTTTGACCATAATATGACCATGATCATACCTGTAATTACATCAAATTTGAGAAAGATGAAAGCAGACCAAATCCATCAAAGTATTCTTAACTCAGGCCCCACATGTTCACCCTGAGGTCAACTTGTCTGACACCTGCCATTCTCTAATCTCAAGCCAGAAATAGATCTTTGAGCTCCACTGTAGTGCTTTCAAAGCCCCTGCATGAACAGCACATATTTTATTACTAAGATTCTAAATACTCACTGATTCCTAGTTAGAACTCATTTTTAACAAGCTTGGCTGTCTGGTTTTACTAAATTAGAAATAGACAAGCAGAACAGAGGTAGGAGAAGCTATTAAGACAGGTCAGCATAATCCCTTCCAGTCCCGTCCATGTTGCTACAAAAGTCGGGTATTCATCCTTTCTGATGGAGGCATAATACTCCATAGTGTTTATGGACCACATCTTCCTTATGCTGAGTGAAATAAGTCAAGCAGAGAGAGTCAATTATCATATGGTTTTACTTATTTGTGGAGCATAACAAATAACATGGAGGACATGGGGAGATGGAGAGGAGAAGGGAGTTGAGGGAAATTGGAGGGGGAGGTGAACCATGAGAGACTATGGACTCTGAAAAACAACCTGAGGGTTTTGAAGGGGCGGGGGGCGGGGTGGGAGGTTGGGGGAGCCAGGTGGTGGGTATTATGGAGGGCATGTATTACATGGAGCACTGGGTGTGGTGCAAAAACAATGAATACTGTTACGTTGAAAAGAAATTAAAAAAAAAAAAAAAAAAAAAGACGGGTCAGTGATTGGGGCTGTGTCACCACCAAGAAGGAGAGAAGATCAAAAACAAACACACAGACAGAACTGCACTACTAATAAGAACAATAGCAGGTGTTTGTAACTTTGGTTCTAAGTCATCAAGAAAAGCTTCATCTATATTTTATAACTTTAAAAAAAAGATTTTATTTATTTATTTGTCAGAGAGATAGAACACAAGCAGGGGGAATGGCAGGCAGTTGGAGAAGCAGGCTTTCTGACAAGCAGGGAGCCCAACACGGAACTCAATCCCAGGACCCTGGGATCATGACCTGAGCCAAAGGCAGATGCTTAACCAACTAAGCCTCCCAGGCATCCCTGTATTCTATAACCTTTTAAAGGAAGTGAATGGTTATAGATTTTAACCAAGTTGGTTGAAGCAGATGCTCAGAGGGGCACATCTCAGGAACAGAAATTCACCCAAAGTAGGTAAATGCTAACTCTCCTATGATCCTGTAGAAATGCAGTAGAACAGTAATAGGAAAAACTGACTCTCCTATTGTAGTTGGCCTCTTATGAGGTGCTCTTTACATTCACTTCTTTCCCATTTAATATCCGTATCAACCCTGTGAGGGAGAAATTGTTATTATTATCCACCCATTTGTCCAAATGAGACCTAAACTCAGTGTGGTATAGTAGCTTGCCCAGGATAGCAGGGTTAGTAAGGGGCAGGGCACACAAACCCAAGGCTTCTGACTTTAACCCCAGTGCTTTTCCCACCCTCTGCTCCTCTCTCATCCTTATAAATAGCAATAAGACTAAGAGGTTCAAAGGAACTTCCTTCTGGTTCTCAGGCCCATTATAAATGCCACTTGCCCTGGGGAGGAAAATAAAGTCCATGCTCTTTGCTGGCCTATGTGCTAAGTCATTGGCGCCCAGAAATAACCTCCTGGAGACTACGGGCCTTGTATTTACCACAAAGCAGTGGGTAAATAACTAGTTGGTGTTTTAGTGTTTTGTGGTCACTTAATCTGTTGTGTTCCTTCCCAAGACTCTAAAGGTTTCCTTTTTCAGTTAATTTTTATTTACGTTTCTGAGGTCTGCGTTGTTTGGGGTTCGGTTCATTGGATGTTTTTCTTGGAGTGTGTTGCCATTGGCTTCAGGAGGTTTCTGCTCTGCGATTTCATGGAATTTTCCCTGAGTGTGGATTGCTATGTATTTCTTCGGGGCGGTGAGCCAGGGCAGTGCTGGTATGTAATCTGCTCCTCTGGCCAAAGGACTTCTTGTCAACCAACCACATGGCTTGATTGTATTTCTCCACTGATAGTTGCCCTCTCGTCTGTTAATGTGCAGTGACCTTGGAGTTCAGTCATCTTGTGTGTTATGTGTTATTGGCTCTGGATGAGACGAGCCCAGTTGCTTCTGATAGAGATTGTGTCAACTGATTCTATTAGTTTGTTCTATCAGCCCAGGGTTGGGGAAGGAGATACACACCAAGTGCTATGGGAAGAGTGGAGAAGGCTCCTGGGGTGCCACAGACAGAGTGAGTGTGTGACTGAAAACGCCCAGCCCTCCACATGGCTCTGTGCCCCAGTAGGAGATGGAGCCAGGAAGGCCAGGTGCCTCTCAAGCACCACACACTCCCATGACCCTCAGCAAGCCTTTCTTCCTCTGTCTTTGACAAGCACATAAATGATGTGCTGGAGAAAAATAAGAATTTGTTCCATATTAGAAAGTTTTGTTCTTTAAATGTTTTCTTTGTGGGTAGGGGAAAAAAAAAAAGAAAGAAACAAAGGTCAAGTAGTGTTTGGTCATTAAAATGGCATGTTTCTCTCAAAGCTTTCAGGCTAATTAAGATGCAAAACACACACTGAGATAAAAAGTTGCCCTGGATAAATCCTTTCTTCGGCTTTCTTTTATTGTACTTCATTTCATCGTTTTGTTTAAGTGTTCTATACTCCCATTCTTTCCACAATGAATTTGGGATAGTTTAGAAAAATATGTCAATACAAAATAAAATATCCCCAAATCAATGAAGAAGCAGGGCAAATTGATATTAAAGATGTGCATATAATTAGTGTTTAGAATTTTACAACAAAAACCTTGTAAAATTGTTAAAACCAATTAACAAAACTAACTCCAAAAGCCTACTGTTTATCACTTAAAGTGTGCTGAGGCTCTCTGTAGTTTGAATTGGGTGTACTTAAGATCCTGCACCCAATTTAATTTTAATTTGGAGGTGGAGGAGACCAACTTCAATCCCTATGCTGACTTAGGTGCTCTTGCACACCTCTGAAAGCCTACAGTTTTCTTATTTGCAGGGAGATAAAAGTGTAACTAGTATTTATTTAATATTTACTAGTAAATATTATATACTTACATAATATTTATATAATAATAGATACTTATATAATAATAAATACTTATATAATAATAAATACTTATATAATAATAAATAAATATTTAATATTTATTTAATATTTACTAGTTCTATGGTACATACTAGGCATGGTATCAGAAACTTGACATTTCATAATTCATTGAGTTTTCTTAACCACTCTGTGAGACAGGTATTACCTCCACTGGACAGATGACAAAACCAGATGAGTAACTTGCCCCGATTTGCCCAAGTTCACCCAACTAGCAGAGACAAAATCAAGATCAACACAGGAACATTTGACCTCAAACCCAACGTTCTTCTCGTGTCATTGAACTATCTGCCTGAGAGACAGGTAAAACATTGTGGAATATGTTTCCTCCAGCTAGTGAGTATTAAATTCTCAAAGGTAGTTCATTCAAAGGTTGCTGTCAAGCTGTAGGCTGACCGGGAAATAACTGTCAGTTAAAAGAAAATCACAGTGTCTGGCGGTTAAGGTCAGCAAAAAGGAGTATGTGTGGTTATCTGTGGCTACTGACGCCGCCATACAAAGGTCCTCCAACCAGTCCAGAGAAAAACGTATCCCAAGTTCCTCCAAATTAGAGGCCCTAACAAAACAGGAAGAGTAAGAAGTTATAGGCCTGATACACAGAAGCAATCCTACTAATCAGGGAGAAAATGGACAATGGTGTGTGTTGTGTTGTCAAAGTCACTTTCAAGAGCTATAAAAGAGGCAAGAAAAATAACACTGTCATTTGCACTAACAGCTGCCACATTGGGTGTCTACTAGGAGCCAGGCACTCTCTGTGTTTCGTTGCTAATCTTCATAATGGATCTCTCTTTTTCCTAATGAAGAAACAGAGGCTCAGAGAAGTTTCACAGATGGCTATGGCAGGGCCACTAATAAGGTTCAGAGCCAAGGTCTCAGTCATGGGCTTGGCTAACTCTGAAGTCAATACACTCCTGACTGTGCTTTCTTGCTTTCTTGTGCCAGCCAGGCCAACCTGAGGCAAAGTTAAGGCAAATGGGCTAACACTGATGCCCAATATCAAATTCTGAAGGAACGGCAGCATCTACTTCTGGAGTCTTCTAGGCAGCAGAGAGATGTCTACAATAGCAGTATTCTGGAGAGGACATGACCTCTAGCCCATTTGTCAGGGAAAAGGAAGGGCCTTGAAGGAAGAGAGCTGGGACCTTTGAAATGCTCATGATGGAAAGGGTAGGTGTTTCCAACTCCTTTAACTTAGTGGCTCTTTCATAAGCTGGTGAAGCTTGGGGACACAAATAATTTTAACAAGCTGTCTATAATATAAAGGGAAAAATTACAATTAAAAGTAAGTCTCTCAGGGCACCTGGGTGGCTCAGTCAGTTGAGCATCTGACTCTTGGTTTCTGCTTGGGTCATGACCTCAATGTTGTGGGATCAAGTCCTGAGTCAGATTCTGTGCTCAGCGTGGGTTCTGCTTGGGATTCTCTCTCGCTCTCCCTCTGCCCCTCCCCATGATCATGCCCTCTCTCTGTCTCACTCTTGCTCTCTCTCTCTCTCTCTCTCTCTGACTCTCTTTCTCTCTAAAAAAAATAAATAAGTAAAATTTAAAAAAAAATCAAATTAAGTCTCTCTTCCTATTAGTCTGCTAGGGCTGCCATAATAAGATACCACAGATTGAGTGGCTTAAACAAAGCAATTTATTATTTTACAGTCTTGGAAAATAGAAGTCCAATAACAAGGTTCCTGCCAATTTAATTTCTGGTGAGAGCTTTCCCCCTGGCTTGTAGATGGCCACCTTCTCTTTATGTCCTCACATTGCCTTTTCTTGGTTCCTATGTGGAGAGAGAGAGAGAGAGCTCTCTAATGTCTCTTCTTATAAGGACACTAATCCTATTGGATAAGGACCTTATCTTTATGACCTCACTTAACCTTAATTTCTTCCTTAGAGGTCCCATTTCTAAATATAGCTATATTGGGGGTTAGAACATCAACATAAGAACTTTGGGGGGACACAAATATTCATTCCATAATATCCTTCTACTCCAGACCAACAGTCAACATGTCCCCCCACTCCCAAGGCAATTACTATTACCAGTTTCTGAGTATTCTGCCAAAGATCCTCCATGCACAACACGTGTTTACACAACTGAATGGACACTATGTGCTAAGCTCTACATCTTCCTTTTTTCTTCTGTAAATAGGAAGTGGAGACTGTCCCATGTCTGTTTCAGTCCTTCTCATGATCACATAGTATTCCATTAAATCACCATAATTAAATGCAATCAACCACATAACACATACTAAGTTTGTGCTTACACTGTGGCTGTTACAAACGATGCTTTAGTAAACATCCTTGCTCAAATATGTTAGTATATGTGTGTGTGTGTGTGTGTGTGTGTGTGTGTGTGTTGTGTATACATATAAGGCTGCTACTTAGCACCCACAGGATGAAGTCCCAGCTGACATACAGGATCTAACAGAGCAGGTTGGGTGATGCACAGTTCTCCATGTAATCCCTAACCACTCACTTCCCCCTGCAGCTTATAGCTTTCCATCAGACCAAATCAATAACATTAGAAATCCCCATAGTCTCCAGTACTCACACCTCTGAGACTTTGCAGGTGTTATCCTGTCTGTCCTTCCATATTTGTCTTCCTTGGCAAGTTCCTACTTATTCTATCATCTCTCAAATGTTACTTCTTCTGCAAAGACTTCATCTTCCTCCCACACAGTCTTAGGAACTCTGTCTTCAACAAAACTACAGAAGTTATGTACATCGACATCATTATTATGATACTTTAAATGCTTTTCTGACTTCCCATTGTTTAGTGATAAATGGAAAAAATTATTTCTCATCTTTTTATTTCTTATAGGTTAGTTCACTGAATTTTAAAAACAACTCTTTGAAGTAGCTACTAGTATATGAGAAAAATTAGGCATAAAGGTATAAAATAACTTGCTCAAAGAGAAAGTAAATGTCAGAGCAGGAACTTGTACCCTGATATGGTGGTTTCAGAATCTTTACTACATAAAGGTCCTCATCAGACATGTTCAAACCCTCAGGGCTCCTCTTACTCTTCTTCCAGAGGGGGTTTTTCTTACCTTTTTCTCTCCCAGCTTCCCCATCTCTCCTCTCATTACAACTCCGTTTCTTCCTCCCCACAAATTATATTGACTCCCTCCTAATTAATGGAGATTCATTCAGCCCTCTCCTGTCTCCAGCCTCAAAACACTCCTCTTAAACCACCAAGGATCAGCACACAAAGGACTCCCAGCTACCAGGGCCCACACACCATCATAGGGAGTAGAAGATTATGAACAATAATTATAACATTAATAGAACATCTGAGCCAGGTTGGGTTCATCAGAAACCAGACTCTTAATTGAAGATTAGCTTATAGGATTTTATTCAGGAGACTCAGGTTGACACCTATGGAAGCGAAGGGAGAGACACAGAGTTGGACATAGTAAGAAGTTAAGCTCTGATACAGTCCAACAAAGACCTCAGCTAACCCCATGAGGAGTTCTGGAGCTGAGATGGCCTTTCAGAGCTGTACCAAGCTGAGACGAGGTGGCCAGGTTACTGATCAGTCATTGGAAGTGGGTTGCCCCTTGAGAGGGGGTGTGACATTGAGCAAAGTAGTTTTCTTTCTTCACCAAGGAAGACTGACACTGAGGGGTGTCTTCAGCAGCACTCCCTGCAGTAATGAGTGCATTTCTGAAGGGGGGAGGAGATAGATCAATGTGGCACATCAGAGCATCTACCCAATGTCCCATCCTTTAAATGCCTACCGTCATATTATTCTAAGCACTGTAGCTTCATTTTCCAGATAAGACAATCAAAGTTTAGCAAGGTAAAGTCAATTGGTAGAGGTCACAGAGACAGTAGCAACAGAGCTGGTATTGGAATCTAAGCCTGGCTGAGTGCAAAGCCATGTTCCTTCTCTACATTAAGCTACCTCCCTCAGGCACATTATAAATTGTATGACAGCATGTATGTGGTAATCTTTTGAAGACCAGAAATATACACTCATAGAACTGAACTCCTTCCAGAACTGTGCTCTCCCATCATCCCCCAAATAAGCAATTCCCTCTGAGGCCACACACCCACTTGCTCTCATTTTCCACATGTTTACTTGGATGTAGTCACCAATTACATACTAGGCAGATGTCATCTGGAAAAGAAGCCATGGTCATTGTCAAAGAAAAGCGAGAAATGCTTTCAAATTACACTTGATGTCTAGTCCACATTTGAGGCTAGCTCACCTTTTAAAACAAAAAGTTCTAGCAATGTCCCCTAAATGTGGTGTGGGGACTCTGGGAATACCCAAGGTTCTTTCAGGGGGTCTATGAGGTAAAACCTATTTTCATAATAACAGAAAAAAGTGTTGCTTTTTTCACTGTGTTGACGTTTGTGCTGACACTGTGCTGACTGATGGTGCAGAAGTCAGAGTGAGTAAACAGCTGATGTTTAAGCACCAAACCTTATCAGTAGTTGTATTCCTTAACACCATGTACTCACAGTTAAAAAACAAAAATAAAAATAAAAGCCAGTTTCACTCAAAAATGTTTTAAGAATCCTAGAAGAGAACATAGGCAGTAACCTCTTTGATATCAGCCACAGCAATTTCTTTCAAGATATGTCACCAAAGGCAAAGGAAACAAAAGCAAAAATGAACTTTTGGGACTTCATCAAGATCAAAAGCTTCTGCACAGCAAAGGAGACAGTCAACAAAACAAAGAGGCAACCCACGGAATGGGAGAAGATATTTG
>PISX010029619.1:0-19811 GCA_004024625.1 Mellivora capensis
CGGGGCTCGATCCCAGGACTCTGAGAACATGACCTGAGCCGAAGGCAGAGGCTTCAACCCACTGAGCCACCCAGGCGCCCTTCTTCTTCTTTTTCTGTAATGATTTCTGTTGCTCTTGCATCTGCGGCTGCCTTTCTCAAATAATAAACTGGGATAGTAAGTTGTATTAATGTAAATCAAATGCCTATGCCATTAGACTTTCATATAGTCTGATATGATACAAGATGAACAAATTTGTTTCCAACCTATTTGTTCTCAATCCTAGGTCAGAAAGTCAACTCAATACATTATTCTAGCTTTTTCAAGTCCAAAGAAGTTTTTGGCTACCAAATGGAGATCTCAAATGTTTATCATAAAAAAATTTATTATTTTAACTCTTGTAGTTCTATCTTACCAATGGAAAAATCACATTAGTTTGTAACATAAATATGCGTAGCAGTTAGTGTTTTGTGAACATGAGCATGTCAGAGTTTAAGGATAATGATCTGTATCTGTGTACCCCAGAAAATGTGTGATAGTTGTCATGTTTGTTAATGTCTGCCCAGTGCAAGGTCTGGTATTTTAATTCCCAGCATTCTCAGTATCAACTATTCTAGTGTCATGAATAGAGTAGGAGCTAAATTACTGACAGTTGATGACATATTGTATGACCCACATGTCAGAGATAGCTCTGCTCAGTAAATGACACAGCAAGTAATAGAATTCAATGATGATACTTTCTCATTGATATATTTAGTACAATGAAATAACAATTTCTTATTCATACTGCAACAATGATGTAAGTATGACTTATTTCACTACAGTTTCTTGCCCAATTTCCTTTTTGTCTCCAGCCTTACTAATATGATCTTAATTTAGTTAGGGGTAAAAAAAAAAAAGGTGTTTTTCTCCCTCCTTTGCCTCTAAGGGTTGCCATGTGACAAAGTTCTAGCCAATGAAATGTAGTCAGAAATTGAATTGCGGTAGAGGAAGTCATGAAAGCGTTTTGGTTTTTCTTTTTTCTTTTTTTTTCTTTTTTTATGAAATAAAGGGACAAACTCAGCTGGCATGAGCCTCATGACCTCCACCATTTTTTTCTGCAGTTTTGACTCTGATATGAGGCAGCAGTTTGTGAGTGGGAGAAAGAAGGAGCTTGGTTAATTCCCATTTGCAACATGGACCAATCTTAAATGGCTTTCTTCCAGACTTCTGTGTTACATGAAAAAAACAAATTGTTGTAGCTGGTTAATTGAGTTCTTTCATCTGCAGCCAAACACAATCCCAATTACTATACTCTTTTCAAATTGAATCTAGTATATAGTAAGAGAAGCAAGGTACAAATATCCTTTTTAACAATGAGGACCTGATTTTTGGGGTACTAGTGATTATAACTTATATGATAAAGTCCCCTACAGCTGTTGCACGCTGGAGAGTGCCAAACTCCAAGGTCAAAGTCAAAGCCAGTATTATACTCCAGTAAGTTTTCCATACTCTATGATTTACCAAAATCTTCCAAATCTGAAATCAGAAGGGAAAATTTCTCTGGAATCATGAAATATTGAAATAATGAAACATTATTTGTTTGGTATTTGGAACAATGACCTATTTCAAGATTTGAAAAAATAAGTTATCAGATAATTCACCAAGGAAAAATAAATTAAAATTAACTCTAAAAGCAAATAACAAGACAGATATATATATCCAAAATATGTTTAGTCTGTAGTTGCATTAACTTTATTTGTGATATGAGGCCTGCATTTTATTTTATTTTTTTATTTTTTTATATATATATTTTTTTAATTTATTTATTTGTCAGAGAGAGAGAGAGCGCGAGCACAGGCAGACAGAGTGGCAGGCAGAGGCAGAGGGAGAAGCAGGCTCCCTGGCGAGCAAGGAGCCCGATGTGGGACTCGATCCCAGGACACTGGGATCATGACCTGAGCCGAAGGCAGCCGCTTAACCAACTGAGCCACCCAGGCGTCCCGAGGCCTGCATTTTATTATTTAATTATCTGAATCCTCTGAATTCTGAAGTCAGTTTTGGAAAAAGAACATTTCGCCTTTCTATTTTTGCAGTAAGTAGTTTTCCTTCAAGCTCAGCTATACATTTAAAACTTTTATTAACTAATTAACAATAAATAATCATTGAGAGTTTATTATATGTACTAAACTTCACCTTAGCTAGAATTGGTTTACACCAGTTCTCGAAAGCCTGCTCTCATCCCTCCTCAATTCTTGCTTCAGTGGCAATCACATTTTGAGCTTGAAATCTGCCATGCTAGGAATGCTTACACTGAAGAAATTGGCTAATGCTGCAAATCAACCATGTGCGCGCGCGCGTGTGTGTGTGTGTGTTGGGGCGGGGCTACTAGTTACTAAGTACCACATGCATACCACTAAAAGGATTTAAACCTAAGACACCACTCCTATTTCTTCAACAAATATTGATTTAGCCTAATTCTATGTCATGTACATGTTAGTTTCCATGACTATTACAAAAATATTCTGCATGTTCTCTTCATTCATTCATGAAAATTTTTGAAATGTCCACTACAAGGAGACATGCCTTGGTGCTCTTTGGAGTTTACATTCTAGTGGGCAAGGTCTTCAACTCAAGGTGTTTACAATATAGCAGGAGTTATTCCATCTTTTCACATACCACTGTAGTGCAAGGCAGTGTGTGATAAGGACTGAGGAAAGGAAAAGTCAACGGGTAATGTAATTCTGAACAGGAGAGCGCACTTGTGAGTGATCTGGTAACCCTTAGGATGCTTCACCAAAGTGGCACCATTTGTCTTGAATCTAGACATTTGGAGAAGGAATTGACAGACTAAAGTCAGTGTGGGTGGTGGGTAAATAACTTCTTTACTATTTTGAACTTATTTCTGTTATTTCCTCATATTTTATTGTAATAATGTTTATGTGTCTTTTTTCCCATTACGTTTTGAGAACTCCTCATAAAGCAGAAGATGAATACTGACTGTTTTGTCTGGTGGCACAGAAACTGTCACAGTGCAAATCCTCAACAAATGCCTCTGGAATGAATTCAGATGGGAGAAAAAAAAGGAAAATGCAAGCTGTGTTTAGGAAATGGTGAGCACTGTAATTTGGTTGAATGAAAGATTATGGGAAGTAAAGTGCATTAAGACAGATAAATAAGAAAATGAGGTGAAATCAGATCATGAATTTGTTACATAGACAGAAACTGACCTTTATTTTTAGTGGGCATTTAAAAAGTATTTAGGAGGAGAGAATCATCAAAGCATGCTCTAGAAGGATAATCTGGCAGCTGAGTTTGAATGTGGATTACCATGTAGAGAAGCTATAATGGACATTTAGAAAATAATGAAGTAACATAGGTCACAAATCAAAATGGACTGAACTACTGAGGGGCCAAAAGGAATGAAATGATAGAATACAGTGGACTTTGAGGTAGATAAAATGAGAATATGTTATCATATTTCATAGAAAACGATGAGTTAGATGAAAAAGATACATTAAAAGTTCTGAGCCAAAGTGACTAGAAACATGAATCTATTGGAAAACTAAGGAGTTTCAAAAATTCTTTTATTTTTGTCTGTTTATATATTCAAGAGTGTGAGATTTTTGTACATGTTGAGTTAGACTATTAGATGGTTTATAAATATGTGAGATATTCATTAAGAAATATAAATTATTCAGTATATATGTTTATTTGTGGAATAGTATGACATACTTAAAGTCTTATTTATAACATATTGAATTACCACTGAAAATATATAGTATATACCAAATATAGTACCTAATTTATCTTTATCTTTAATCAAAATTTCTATGTTCACCCAAGCCTACTTGAAAAAAAAATTACCAAAATTTCTATGTTCAGCCAAACCAGTAAAGTTGAAATAAATTGCGTATATTCCATTAGCTCATAAAATACTGGTAAATTCTTCTAAGTCTACTTTGGGATTGTTTAGTAGTTGTTACCATTAATCTGAGAAAGAAGATGACATGGCTAATCAAATTCATATGCGATTTGCCAAAAGACCATAACACAATTGATCTATTCCCAAAAGTTCCATTGAACTTATGTTTCACATATAGCATAATGACTTTAGTTTTTCCCCAGTTTTATTGAAATATAATTGATTTACCTCATTATATAAGTGTATAGTATATCGGTTTGACTCTAGATGTGTGACCTAGAGTGTATCTTATGTTGTAACTTCATATTTAATGAGATTGATGGTTCTTATTTAAATGACAATGGAACACAAAGTCAAGTTTTATTCACAACTAATTCACTTGCTTGACTTTAATGTAAATAGTTATATTGACCCTTTCTGTAAGTTACCCTTTATTGCCACTAGTTACTTACTAAAAGTGAGCTATTTTCATGTTCTTTGCTAAAATAAGGCCTATTATAGGGGCACCTGGGTGGCTCAGGCCATGCCTGTGGCTCAGATCATGATCCCGGAGTCCTGGAATCTAGCCCCGTGTTAGTCTCCCTGCTTGGTGGGGAGCCTGCTTCTCCCTCTGTCTGCTGCTCCCCTTGCTTGTACTCTCTGTCTCTCTCTGTCAATTAAAAAATTAAAATCTTTAAAATAAAATAAAATAAGCCCTATTACCATGTTTGAAAAACCATCTATAAATTCACTTTTCCCATTAGGTATATGACACAGAATAATATTTGAGTTTATCTCAGAAAAACATTCTTTTTAAAGACTTACTTATTTTAGAGAGAGAGAGCACACAAGGAGGGGGAGGGGCAGTCAGAGAGGGAGAGAATCTCAGGCAGACTCCCTGCTGAGCACAGAGCCTGATGCAGGGCTTGATCTCACCACTGTGAGATTATGACCTGAGCTGAAATCGAGAGTTGGCTGCTTATTTTAACCATCTAGGTGCCCCTCAGAAGAACATTTTTGAGGAAGAATTAGTTTTAAATGCTTTGAGTTGGTAAGAGGAGAAATTTCTGTTCAATACTTCCAAAGTATTACTATGATGATGAATATATGAAAACAATAAAATGAAAACAATTTTATGTGCGGGAAATACTAGCAAAGACCTCAGAGTTATGGGACTAAAACTGGTAAGTAGTATGATATGAGATTTACTTTAATTTCCACCAATTTGTTGGGGCCCTAGATATGTTAATAAAGATGCAGATTAACTATTCTTGGGCCTCTCCTGGAAAAAAAAAGGGGGGGGGCAACATACCAAATTTTCATCAGAGTTTCTATTTTGAATTCTTAAAATATTCATTTCAGGAAAGTCCAACTAAAGTATGTGAGAGTATGTATATGTGTTCATTGTTGCTAGGAATGTTTTTTGTTAAAATATATATGAATACAAAGAATTATGAATCCCAATTAAAATCTTCTGACAGCAAAAAACATCAATAAGGAAAAAATTGACTATTAAGGGGACACACAAGGGGTACCAGGGTGGCTCAGTTGCTTAAATGTTTGCCTTCGACTCAGGTCATGATCCCAGGATCCTGAGATCAAGCCCCACATCGTGCTTTCTGCTCAGCAAGGAGCTTGTTTCTCCTTTCCCCTCTGTCTGCCGCTCTGCCTCCTTGTGGGCTCTCTCTGTCAAATAAATAAGTAAAATATTTTTTTTTTTAAAAGGGGGAGGAACACACAAAATAATATTGGACTATGGTTGAAACATAATGAAAATAATAAATTGGAAAATATTTCAACTGCTTCTGTCCGGTCATGTGCATTTAGTAATATACAAATAAGGAAACTTGGAATAGCACATAGAAAAGCACTCTAAGATTTTTTAAATGCATAATATATGATATAAGATCAGTTTGGGATTTAAAAATAGTTGTGTAGAAGTGAATAGGGCATGTGTTTATCTCACTGAATATTTATTTCTAATAACCCTGTAATTTTTTAGATTCTACTCAAAGATGAATATGCAAGTCACATTTTACTTAATCTTTTCCTCAAGAATAATGTTACTGCTTTTCAATGAAGTTAACAAAGATTCTGAGTTGGTAACATTGATAATTCACTTCCTTATCCTATGTGACTAATTGCCTTCTTTAGTTATGAGCTGACGGACAGAACATGAACTTTATTGAAGAAACAATTAGAGGTTAATAAAATCTAGTTTTCCCATCAGAAACAAATATCTTTAGGTAGCTGGGCAGAGTCACTGATGATGCAGTTTATGAATGGAGAATATTATGCCCATTGTACATAGGAGGGTAGTTATGTGCATTTAAAAATGATAGCTGCTGGGCGCCTGGGTGGCTCAGTGGGTTAAGCCTCTGCCTTTGGATCAGATGATCTCAGAATCCTGGGTCTGAGTCCCTCATGGGGCTCTCTGCTCAGCAGGGAGCCTGCTTCCCCCCTCTCTCTCTCTGCCTAGCTCTCTGGCTACTTGTTATCTCTCTCTCTCTCTCTCTCTGTCAAATAAATAAATAAAATCTTTGAAAAAAAATAAATTAAAAAAATGATAGTTGGTTCCAAATTCCTTTTAGAATTTTATTTTGTCATGGTGATCAATAAACTATGTTGATGCATCAAGGAAAATTAATGATAGAGCAAAAATATAATTATTAGAATAATCAACAACTCTGACTCATTAACTATGTCCTAAAGGCTATTTTTTAACTTTTCAGTGATGCCAATTATATATTAACAATCTGAGAAACTTACCACTCTGCTCCAAATCCATTAATATCTTTTCCCAGAATTATTGTAATGATCTCTAATGGGTCTCCCCACCTCTACCCTTTATCCCTAAAAGATATTCTCAACACAATATACAGAATGATCCTAGAAATCAAACCACTTCTATTTTTAAAACCTGGAGTGAAAGCAAAATTTCTCACAATCGTCAAAATCCCTACATTATGTTCCCTGCCCCCCAAGTCATCTTTCTAACCTTATCTTTCGCTATTCTCTTCTTAGACCATTCCAGCTGTACTAGTCTTGCTTTCCACCATCATCCTTGACATGCTTCCACATTATTATTTTCCACACTAACTATTCTGTCTGCTTGAATTTTGTTTCCCCATATATCCATATGTCTAACTCCCTTATGCCCTTCAGATCACCATCTCATCAAGGCTATCTAGACCATCATATTTAAAATAACATTCCCACACAATAGTCATGGCCTTCCTAACGCTGCTTTACTTTATTTTATGGCATTTATTGACTTCTAACTTACACATAATTTACTTGCTTATTATGTTCATTGTCTGCTTCCCTATTGGAATTTTTTCCTGCTTTGATCACTGATAAATCCCAAGACTTAGAAAAGTAGGATATAGTAGGTTCTCAACAAATATTTGTTGAAAGAATGAAGACTCTATCGCAATTAAAGAGTTGGGGGGAAAACAATAATCTCTTACTATTTCTAGAAAAATAATTAGCCCAACTATAAAGCTTAGAATGCCAATTAGTCAGTGAGCATAAATAATTAAACTGCCACTGAAAAACAAGACAGGTACTTATTAAATGTCTGCCTTCCATTATATGATTTAAGTGTCTGTTCCATTTCTAGGCAGATTATAATGAAAGCTATAGAGCATTCACTGTGTACATAGAATTCTTGGTTGACCATAATCAGAGAATTACTTAGAGGGAAAACCACCCCACTGTTTTCTTAAATGTTAAATTTAGTGTAATATCATACCAGTATGTTTTAAATAAATATAAACACGGCATATATTTGGCAACAAAATAATCTGAACTCTGGGTATCTGAAAAATATGTTATCTCTTAAGGTTGTTTACTTATCATAATGATTATAGGAACATGGTATATTCAACGGTGTAGAAAGTATAGAAAGTGGGTGGGATTCCAACTTCTTTAAAAGGGTCTTATACTATCATGGAAAGTCAGTATTGGCTTAGATATTAGATGTTCTATAAACTCATTTAGCTGAATTGTCTCTTAACTTATGTGTTCAAAGATTATAATTTTTTTCTAGCACAAATAAGCCCTTTCAAAAAAACAACCAGCTTACCACTGAAAGTCCCTCTCTGTTAAGCAGGGCAGTGAGATACACTTCTGTGCCAAAGTCCACAGAATTGGACAGAAAAAACTTTGTGACTTTAAAGTGTATCATTCTAATAAAAGCAAATGAAATTTGATAAAAGCTGCATTCGTTGAAGTTTTTTTTCATTTTGGATATGGGATAAATTCATATCAGCTCTTTTAAGCAAGACAATTGTACATTTAGCCCAAGGTCAGGATGCAGCAACTTCGATTTCCTTTGAGGAAAAAATGTAGAAAATGTTTCAGCTTTTTTTTTTAATTAAAAAAAGAGAAGTAAAAAAGTGAATACTGCTTTTCAAACTTTATCTAACTAAGCACAAAGCACATGGAAAGATGCATAAATGTAAAATTAACTTTTTGCTGTTCAGAAAAAAGAATTTGGATTTGAAAGCAAGTGAGCTAAAATAAAAACATACATAATTTACACTACAGATGGGTATATTCTCTGCATTAAATGATACCTAGCAATTTCAAGGAGAAAGAAAATAAAGTGACAATCAACATTAAGAAGGTGGCAGAAGTAATCAAACACATGCCATGTGTAAGAAAAGGCATAATGAAGTTTCCATAAGAATCTTTTTTTCATGACTCAGACACCAAATAACTATTTCACAAGCTTCAGCAGAAGTTCCCAGTGCACTTATCAATAATGCATCCAGCCACAGCTTTAGATATTAAAACAAGAGGAAGTTGACTATATCAAAGATCCAAAGTTCAAACATATTATACTATGGAGCTTAAAACCAGACAAGGAAAATGTGGGGGTAAAGAAGGTAGATTGTGTGCAGATACAAAAAAAAATACTTTTGTTGACAGTTGAGAATAAATTAGTAATGAGATACTGGGCTTTAAATCTTACAAATCAGAGTTATACCCATAGGTGTGAACAAAATTGTATGATCCTGTAGGTGTGAACAGAATGTTCACCATTTAAATAATACCTGTTAGACAATAAAGATGGAGATGATTATAATTTAAAGTATTTTTTATTTCATGAGACGATTCCATTGGCAACCACAATATTTGCTGAAAATCTCAGCAGAATACAAAGATCTATAATGTAGACCTTTACATTCAGGATTGAAGCACATTAATAAAGCAACAATATGAAGTTTGCATTACCAGGTTTGATAATTATGGTTGCATAATTGCAGACAGAGACTGAATATGGCCATAATCATAATTCATAAGTAAAATATTATGGGAAAAATCCTCATTATAAGAATAACGGAGAATGTTATTTGTTGTGCTTTAACAAATATTATAGTAAGTACATGGTACTTTAATTTGCTTGGCCCTTACCATTTTGCATTGCTTTTTGCTTACTATTATGTTACTGAAACATTCTGAAAATATTTCAGTTTATTTAGGAGAGTAAAGTCTGCAAAATACATATTTTATGGCCATATAAGTTTCTGATAAATATCTGAAATTATCTTTTAACTAATTAATAGACTAATTAATTAATTAATAGGGCAAATAAATAAAATAAGCACCCTTTGCCTTATGTTTGGTTCTATGGAAGCCAGCCAAAGGAACTTCAACTCTAGACATAGCTATTAGGTAGCAAAAATTCAGATTTAGCAGATGGCAATCACATATGTAAAATGCATATTTTTAGTGTACCAAAAATTTTAGTTGGGGTAAATTTTAGAAATTTTCTTTTGAAGTTAAAGCAATTAAGGCACTGTTTTCTAGGTTTGTATCTTAAAAGTTTTGCTTGGATCACAGCTATAGCTTTTGTGCTTGGGAACCTAACTTAAATATCTTAAGTCTGATAGAGCCTATATATGGATCATTCCCAGTCTTCCTTGATTCAAATTATACTGTAGTTAAGTAGCAAGGAAGTCATGCATACCTACTTTACTTCTTCATTAGACCAACTTAGAAAACTTAACTCCGATAAAATTTAAGGAAGAAAAAATATATCAAGATAAAACTAAAAATGTAAGGGTATCAGTATCTTTGTGCCCATCTAAAAGTCACCATGAAAATACGAAATGATGAATATTTCCCCCATGAACTATCAATATAGTGTTTCTATATGGAATGGTGATTTAGTTTTCCTATAGGAGAACAATTCAATTTCATAAATAATTTCTTGGTGTAAAGATGTTTTAACTGCTAAGTCAGCAGCAGTAGGTTTCCATTCTAGAGCTGAATAGCACATCATTTCAAGTTGCTGTATTTTTAAAAAGGAGATGCTCCTTTCAAGTGACAGCATACCTGTTAAAAACTCAAGGGGGGAAAAAAACTCAAGGGGAACAAAATGAAGAAATTATGTTTTGTTTGGCTTCACAGTGCTCAGGATACCTCAATAACTTTAATCTGTGGTGTAATCCACTTTAGAAAAAAATGTTTGGTGTTACTGATAAAGACAGAACATGCAATGGGACTTTTCTTAGAGACTATTTCCCCCTCAGATGGTCTTCCTGCAATCATGACCAAGCATGCAGGGATGAATCAGGTTATGGACCTCAGATTAGCAATGCCACAGGAAGATATACATGAAATTAAACAAAATGTCACTGCTAAGTGTTTTAATTTTTATTTTTCTGTTAATTAAGCCAATTAATATAGTTACAAGTTATTATTTGGTATTCATATTGCAATCTAAAACCAAGTAAAAATTTGGAAATAAAGTAAAAATTAAGGAAAGAAAATTCAGAAATATTGACTTGGATTACTCTTAAATATAACCTAACATCATTTGATTTTTCACTTCAACTTCTGCTTCAAGCAAGAAGGATGCCCTAAACTTCTTCCCCCAAAATGTGACCAGTGTGAGCTACTTGTATACAGTTAAAAATAGTTATCTGACCCATTGTCCTCAAAACTGCTTTCTGAATTCTAGTGATCAGATTTCACAAATTATATTCATACACATTTTAATATTCTTCATAGATACTATACTAACCTAAATATTTCTTTCAGTCAATATCAAGTTTCATTCTTTGAAAAGAAAGACTACAGTGTAGTGGGTAAATGCAAGGATACTAAAATCAGACTATCTTGTGTGGAATTCCAGAAATTCCAGTTATAAGCTATGTGATCTTGGGGAAATTATTTCCATATTTTGTGTCCAAGTTTCCTCTGAACAATGGGATAATAATGGCTGTATAAGAGTGTTACATCAAATATAAAAAAGAGATTCATCAGCAGAAAACAGTAATAATGCTGCTGGCATATGGTAAGCTATCAATAAATGTTATTTACTACTACCTTTAAAAAGTCTTTTTATTATTCCTCAAATGCAAATTCTTAAGACCACTGAGATGTTCTTCTTGTGCTGAAAGATTAAAGCAAGTTTCAAGAAAAGTGCATTTTAAGATTCTGAACATAGCCATTGGGTATTTTTATTATTCTACAGACACATAAGTTATATGGGTCAAATAGATAAAAAAAACATTGTCATACTTTGTTACTAATATGCTGAACATGTTCAGCTAATGAACTAATGTGTTCAACAATGTCATGCTTTCAGGTTTGTGCAAATTTTGTATAATTTTTATTTTTCTAGAATAATGCTCAGCAACAAGGCAAAACAATTACATTAAGACAAAAGTTTTCAAAATGACATGATAAATGCATAAATTACAACTTTGCTGATAGATTACCAAAAAACTGACACCAGGTATACGTAATGAGCAAACTGTATTCAAACTTGCCATTTAATTATTTTTTCTGGTAGCCTATTTGATTAATGTGGATGATATTAATGCAAACTGTGTCAGGTGTAAGCAATGCTACTTCAATGTTCTTTTTAGCTAAATAAAAAAGCAAAGCTACACTGATTACAAGAAGCCTGGCTTGTCTTTTGCAACATGGTCATTTTTCTGATTACAACTATGAACTAGCTTTTCTCTATAAGATTTCACTGTTATCTGGAGTTCTTTGTGTACAGATATTATCTCTTCCAAGTGATTAAATAGGCTCTTTGTATAAAAGGAGTATTTCCCAGTATCTAGCAACTCTTTGTTTCAAAATTGAAGTGAGCGAAAACAATCAAGTACCCAGGGAATGAAAATAAAAGAGTAAAATGGAACTCTTGAAGTCAGAAGTTCAGAAATCCTTGAAAAAATATCACCTCATTATAATCAGTAGAATTGTTAAAAATAGATCTAATCTATTTTAAATTTGAACAATATGCCACAGTTCATTTTAATATAAACAGAAAAGGAGCATTCCACTAGGTTGAACAAAAAAAAGGTTTCTGATTATTTTCAAAACGTTTATACTTTTACAACAGATGTTATTAGGCAACTTGAAAGATCTTGTATACTCATTCAGTTGCCTCTAATGATTTTACTCTCATTGTGTATATATTTCCAAGCATGAAAACAAATGATTGTGCTAAAAGATAGTCTATGTAGTGAAGTATGTGGTATTATTGCATATTTCAAATTAAAGCAATTAGTAAACTGTAAACACAAAAAAGAAAATAGCTGTCAAAATAATATTTAGCTTACCCATTAAAAGATAACTTTTATTTTCTCTGCATTCATGATGAAATTCAAAATCGATTATAACAGTGCAATAATTGAGGAATTTTTTTTAAATTTCCATGATAGTGTATTCCTTAAAATGGAGTTGAATTACCAATGAGAGAAGAGAAAACATACGAGTGGATATGTACAATACAATAACTACAGTAATCCAATTACTTTCCTAGTCCAGAAATAACATGCCATTTTAACACAAGGGAATATGGTAGGATGTGACTTACACAGTTTGATTCTGAATATACAGTAAACTTATTTTTTCTGGGCCTATTTTTTCCTCCTTCTCTATCCCTAAGTTAAAAGTGATGTTTCTCTCAGCCTGCTGTTTGGCTTGACAAACAACATTGTTCCTTCTTCTCTTGGGATAGACTTGATTGAAAGAGATGCATCAAGTAGGGAAGTAAAAGTTTGTTTCCCTATTGCTCTAATAGTGCCTTCTGCTGACTTCCCATGAGGGACATGACAACAGTTTCATAAGGTCTTTGCAATTTCATATTTGCCTGAAAATGGACATCAAATTTAAACCACTTATAGGAGCAATATACGATCTGGATTGGAAGGAGACCCAATTCTATTTAACCTTAATCCCCCCTTTCAATTTGGCAACCCTCCCACTGAAAAATGTTAACATTTGAGACTTACCATTTGGGGAAAAACCTATGTTGCTTTGATGAAGGATGAAACGTTTTCATATTTTTACCATTTGCCTGCAACAAAAATTCGTTGACTTGGTGGTTGAATTCTCAGTCCTTAGGAACACTACTTTGACTTTATTTATTCAGATATCTATGCTCTTTATAGTGTTTGTAGAAATGGTGAAATTATATTTGTTTCTGGAAATCTTTATTGTGAAGTCTATAAATTAAATATAGAAATAGCAAAAAATAAAATAAAATAAAAACAGGGCAATTTTGAGAAAACACAGTGAAATAGTGTTTTGATAGGCAGAGATGTTTTTCTGTCAAATCACTTGATTCAAAGTATTTACCTTCACATCCATACAACTGAAATACACTCATCATAACTAAGAGTTTCAGCATTAAAGCAAACACTAATAAATCAAGCCTGATCTTCCACATAGCATTTCTTTCATTCTTGATTTCTAGAACTCTTTAATTTTGATTCATCATTTAAGCCAAACCAGGCATATTTATTGTATGCATTGTGATTCCTGTCATCTTCTTTTTAAGTGCCCTGATATTTTCCAAATATGTTGTCTGGTCAACATATTGGCAAACACTGAGTAGGTGAACACTCCCACTTCAAGAGCACCACAGATATATCTTCCAATACTTGGGTTAATATAATGTTATATTATAAACTAAGAGAAAATCTTGAATCAATAACCTAAACTACCACTTTTTGACACTAAAGAAAGAGGAAGCTAAATCAAGGTAAGAAAAAGAAAGGATATAGTAAAGATTTGATTGGAAATAAATGACATGGAAAACAGAAAACCAGTCGAGAAAAGTCAATAAAACCAATTGTTAGCTCTCTGAAAAGATTTTTTATTTTAAATGACTAAACCTTTAGCTAGAGTCATCAGGAAAAAAAAAGAGACCAGACTTAAGTTACTAAAAGCAAAGATTAATAAGAAACGTATGGATTTTAATGGACTACATTAACAAATGTATGCTAACATGTTAAATAACCTAGATGAAATGGAGAGAGAAACATAAAGTACTGAAACTGACTCAAGAAGAAGTGGAACATCTGAATAGATATGTAGCAACTTAAAAGTTTGAATTAGTACGAAAAAAAAAAAAAAGTTTGAATTAGTAATAAAAGAATCTTCTACAAAGGAAATACCAAGAGCAAATGGTTTGGCTGGTGAATTCCCAGAATGGCTATAATAAAAAAGACAGAGTTGAGAAGGAGGTGTAAATATTGGAGCCCTTGTATATGGGTGGGACTATAAATGGCCACAACTGTTTTGGATAACATGTTGGCAATTCTTCAAAATGGTATGAATTATCATAAAATCCGTCAATTGACTTGCTTTGGTAGGTAGTATTTTAAGAGATGCAAACAGAAGCCTAAAATGTAGTTGTTAGTTGGGATTGTTTACTTCTGCCTCTGTAATAAATATGCAATGTACCCAGCCTAGTTCAGGGTCCCAGAAGGAAGGGAGAAGTATGAAGTAGTGCCATCCTAGCCAAGCCCTGCCTAGATTAAATGACCTAGGCTTTATATGCAGCCAACTGACATGTGAGGGTACTAAGCAAATGCTGATTGTTATAAATTACTAATATTTTACAGTTTATTTCCCACAATAGTAAACCAACTCACCTCTGCTTTTCCTCTCCTCTGGGCAGCCCATAAAGTTCAAAAGTAGCTAAATAAGTTGATCTAAAATAACGGGTCCAATTTAAAAACATTTACTGATTATAGTACTTAAACATCTTAAAAGATGTTTTAAACATCTTGCGAGAAAAAGAAGTAATGGAATATGACCATGAATTCAGCTAGATCTAAATAACTTCTTCACACATTTTAGTATATAATGAAAAACAAATTTCTGTCCACAGAAACTATTTAAAGTTTAAAATTTATCATTGATTCCATTTCAGTACCCAACCAGAAGTGTGTTGTCTTCTGAATTTCCTTACCAACACTTATCTTTCCAAATTCACACATATTCTTGGTCTTAAATTTAAGCCTATTTAAAATAATATCATCAAATTAGATTTTTTTAAGGTTTGTATTTATTTATTAGAGAGGGAGAGAGAATGAGCGGGGGTAGGAGGGGAGGCAGAGGGAGAAGCAGGCTTCGCACTGAGCAGGAATCAACTCAGGGCCCAATCTCAGGATCCTGGGATCATGATCTGAGCTGAAGGTAGAGGCTTAACTGACTGGGCCACCCAGGTGGGCAACAAATTAGATTTTAAATTACCTTAAACATTATAGAAACAGTCTCTAGTTCTTTATACATTCATACATATATTATAGAAGATCAATTAATATCTGTAGACTTGTGTTCTTATTATTGGTACCACAACATTTCAACTAGTTATCTAAGGCTGGCTCTATATCTAAACCAGGTTGAATAATGTAATTTCTATTTTAAAAAAACTTATGTTTAAAGTTTAAAAAACTTACATATTCTAAGCCATTAAACCAATCATTAAGTTATATTTCCTTTCATACTATCTTACTTAACAAATTTCTTTCTTTTTTCTGTCTTTGGTAAATCACTTTAACCTACAAATCAACATTTCTGTAAAAGGTTATCTACAAAATATTCTGACTGATAAACCACTGGTCCTCCTAGGTAGAATATTCTGTTTCTAACTCTCTAAGATCTGTAGCTAATGCTCATTTTTTGTTCTTTATCTTTTAAACTGTACATTTTTTGTCTCATTCGATGGATCAGAGGGATATCATAGTGTTCTTTGTGAGTCAGAAAGAATTGTTCATGGCAAATTTTAATACTGAAGCTATATCCATGCACAAATGCACATGCCCAGATTGTACTTTTAAACCCTTTTATTTTGAAATGTAAATTGTGGTTCTTTAACAGGAGTCTCTGACAGCTTTCACTGTGTTTGAGACTCTGAAGTGAATTTAAGTTTATGTAATCTCATATTAAAGCAAAAGGAAATAAGGTAGGAAAAAACATACTTTCTCCAAGACTTAGATTTTTGGGGTTAGTTTTATGTCTCATCCTCAGCAACCTCAGGTGCCATAGCAACAAAATATTCTTTACAGTTGAGAAAATTTGTCTTCCCCCTACTAGATACGCTGCTGATTTAATGGATAATGGGTAGGGAAGTGAAGTAAGGCAATCTCCTCACCGTCTTCTCTAGGATCCATAGATCCTTGATAGCCACCTGCTACCTCATCCTTTGCTTTCAAGAACATACTTATCAAATATATTTTGATGTTTTCTATGAGAGAAAGATGCCATGCCCTGTTAGATGATTTTTAAAACTGAGCACCTACTGTGTGCCACAAATATTTTGCTTCCTACTTAATCTTGAATTCCAACTTGGAAAAGATTTAGGCAAAAGCCATAAAAAAAAGAAACATTTATTACTTCTACAATATACTACTAGTATATTCTAACACAATATAAACTTTATGTTCTCAAACTTTATGTCATCTTCAGTGATTCACACAATCAAGTTAAACTGTCATGTATAAACTATTGTGTTTGGTAAAATAATGGCTCTAAATGATACACATGTCAAAATCACAGAATCTGTGAATACATTGCCTCATATAGCCAAAGGGACTTTGCAGGTGTAGTAAGTTAAGGATATTGAGATGGTAATACCATCTTGAATATCTAGATTGGCCTGATATAACCACAAGAGTTTTATAAAAAGGAGGCAGATATGATGATGAAAGCAGAAGACAAATGATGTGGGGCTGGAGCCAAGGAAGGAGGACAAATTCTAGATGCTGGAAAAAGCCAGGAAATGAATTCTTCTGTCCAGGCTCCAGAAGGAATGTAGCCCTGACAACACCTTGGTTTTAGCCAAATGAAGCTGATTTCTTATTTTATAACCCCAGAATTACAAAATAATAAATTTGTGTTGGATTAACCCTCTAAATTTGTGCTAATTTGTTACAGCAGCAATAGAAAACTAATAATCCATAATCTTCCAAGTTTGTCTTTTTATTCTCTCCTACTATAGTTGTCCTTAAGAGATAATGCATCCCAGGAGACTTCACAAAATATCGTAACCCCTTATAGACTGTCTCTAAATTTATCTACACATACCTTCCTTGAGAAATACAAGAAATAGTTTAAATGCTCCATACATTTACCTTTTCAGCTCTGATGGCTGCTCTTATATTCAAACATGAGCAAAACAAAATGATTTTAATGTGTGCTTAGTAATAAAATCTCTGTAATGCTTATGGTTTGCTCTTAATTTTTTTTTAAAAGACTTTATTTATTTGACAGAGAGAGACACACAGAGAGAGGGACAATAAGCAGCGGGAGAGGGAGAAGAGAAGCAGGCTTCCCGCTGAGCAGGGAGCCCGAAGTGGGCCTTGACCCCAGGTTCCTGGGTTCATGACCTAAGCCAAAGGCAACCACTTAAAGACTGAGCCACCCAGGCACCCAATGGTTTGCCCTTAAAATAGAGGTCATCTTTCAACCAATCATGTTTTTTTCTTATAAAAAATGACCAAAAAATGAGAAATCATTTTTTAAAAAAATCTTTGCAATGTGTCTATTTTATCACTCCATCACCCAAAACCATTATCAGTTTTTAGGAATGTCAGCTCTGAGAACAAGAGAATGAACACTTAAGAATACACATGGGGGGTGCGCCTGGGTGGCTCAGTCGATTAAGTGACTGCCTTCAGCTCTGGTCATGATCCCAGAGTCCTCGGATCGAGTTCCGCATCAGGCTCCCATCTCCACGGGGAGTCTGCTTCTCCCTCTCACCTTCTCCTTGTTCATGCTCTCTCTCACTGTCTCTCTGTCAAATAAATATATGCAATCTTTAAAAAAAAGATACTGTATTTATCAGTTCTAGAATTTCCATTGAATTTTAAAAAAAGAGTACACATGGGTGTGTGTATAGACACACACACATGTACCCAGCTTTCTTTGCAACTGGATATAAATTAAGCATCATAAACCACAAAGAAAAACACATTTTTCTCTCCAAATCTGAAAACACATTTTCAAAACACCTCAAATGCCTCTTGTATCAAAACTGGAAAAGGCTTTAAAACAATATTTCAAATAGCAGAAAAGGAGGCAAGAATGGCCTTATGTATCTGGGCTCTCCACTCTGTTCCACGCCTATGTGTCTATTTTTGTGCCAGTACTATACTGTCTTGGTGATCATAGCTTTGTAGTAAAGCTTGAAATCAGGCAACATGATGCCCCCAGTTTTGTTTTTCTTTTTCAATATTTCCTTAGCAATTCGGGGTTTCTTATGGTTCCATACAAATTTCAGGATTGTTTCTTCCAGCTCTTTGAAAAATACCAGTGGAATTTTGATCAGGATGGCATTGAAAGTATAGATGGCTCTAGGTAGTATAGACATTTTAACAGTGTTTATTCTTCCGATACATGAGCATGGAATGGTCTTCCATCTTTTTGTGTCTTTTCAATTTCTTTTATGAGTGTTCTGTTTCCTCAACTACAGATCCTTTACCTCTTTGGTTAGGTTTATTCCCAGGTATCTTATGGTTCTTGGTGCTATAGTAAATGGAATTGATTCTCTCATTTCCCTTTCTATATTCTCATTCCTAATGTATAAGAAAGCAACTGATTTCTGTACATTGATTTTGTATCCTGCCACATTACTGAATTGCTGTATGAGTTCTAGTAGTTTGGGGGTGGAGTTTTTTGGGTTTTTCATATAAAGTATCATGTCATCTGTGAAGAGAGAGAGTTTGACTTCTTCTTTGCCAATTTGAATACCTTTTGTTTCTTTTTGTTGTCTGACTGCTGTTGCTAGGACTTCTAGTACTATGTTGAACAACAGTGGCGAGAGTGGACATCCTTGTCGTGCTCCTGATTTCAAAGGGGAGGCTGTCAGCTTTCCCTCATTGAGGATGATATTCATTGTGGGTTTTTCATAAATAGATTTTATGAAGTTGAGGAATGTTCCTTCTATCCCTATACTGTGAATCGTTTTAATGAGGAATGGATGCTGTATCTTGTCAAATGCTTTTTCTGCGTCAATTGAGAGGACCTTGTGATTCTTCTCACTTCTCTTACTGATTTGTTCTATCACATTGATTGATTTGTGAATGTTGAACCACCTTTGCATCCCAGGGATAAATCCCACCTGGTTGTGGTGGATAATCTTATTAATGTACTGTTGGATTCTATTAGCTAGTATCTTGTTGAGAACCTTGGCATCCATAATCATCAGGGATATTGGTCTGAATTTCTCCTTTTTGATGGGGTCTTTGCCTGGTTTGAGTATCAGGGTAATGCCGGCCTCATAGATTCTGGAAGTTTTCCTTCTGTTTCTATCTTTTGAAACAGCTTCAGGTGAATAGGTATTATTTCTTCTTTGAATGTTTGGTAAAATTCTCCAGGGAATCTTCAGGTCTTGGGTTCTTGTTTTTTGGGAGGTTTTTGATCACTGCCTCAATATCGTTACTAGATATTGGTCTATTCAGGTTGCCAATTTCTTCTTGATTCAGTTTTGGAAATTTATAGGTTTCTAGGAATGCATCCATTTCATCTAAGTTGCTTAACTTATTGGCAATAACTGTTGATAATAATTTCTGATGATTGTAGTGAAAAGAAGGGCCATCTGTACCCCAATGTCCATAGCAGCAATGACCACAGTTGCCAAACTGCGGAAAGAGCCAAGATGCCCTTCAACAGATGAATGGATAAAGAA
>PISX010029620.1:5870-19925 GCA_004024625.1 Mellivora capensis
ACATGAATCATGAATCAATGAAAGAAGCTGTCACCAGCTATGTTGCCTTGATATTAATAGCATGGACAGTCAATGTTGGAAGTATCCGGGACACATTTGCCATTAAACCCATCTTGTCTTTCAAGAATGAGATAGAGGAGGGAGACTGGGAAGAAGAGTCCCCAGGTCAAGCAGTTTCACTCAGGTCATGCAACCAGAGCGATGAGACATCATCATAGATTGTCTACAGTAATTGTCTGAGAGCATTTTTGTGCTGAGAGGTTTGTATGTTTTTAAATAGTTGAAAAAAATCCAAAGAATAATATTCTTGTGTGAAACATGAAAATTATATAAAATCCAGATTTCAGTGTTCATAAATAAAGCTTTATTAGAACACCGCCATGACTATTCCTTCATGTAAGGTCTATGTGTGGTTTCCCACTAAGATGGCAGAGTTGAGTAATTGTGATGTATGACCTAGAAAGCCTACGATATTTACTATTTGTCCCTTTGTAGAAAAAAAGCTCACTGACTCCCTGTATATTCAAAAACATGCATTTATATATCCACATATATGTATATCTGTAAACATGAATATCTATCATCTACCTATGGATCTACCTACCATTTATCTACCATTAAATTTTCCTTATATACAAAAGCAAAACTTCCCTGGCAGATTTTCTGTCTTCTAATCAAAGTAGTACAAACCCTGAAGCATAGTAACTGTACATCTCTACCCTCATTCCATTTTCATTGCTAAAAATAACACAGGTCAGATACACAAAGAAATGTTTTATTCTACTGTGTGCTTACCTTGATAAAACTCAAAGTGGTTGATATCTACTCTGGCTGGCAGGGCTGTATTTTCACCCAGAATTTGGCCATAAAGTTATCTGGTATCCCTACAATAGCAACTTCAAAGGTGATATAAAATACTAGTAGTAAATATACTAAAGCCTTAAATGCCCATCTGGGGTGGCAGAATTCATCTCCTATCATCTTAGTTAAAAAGGGACTTAAATTCAGGCTTCCAACTGGGGATTATTTAACTGTGTTTTAAATGAATATTCAAGGAAGAGCTTAAAGACCATTACTTCCAATGGGAGCATTTTAATCCTAGAATTGAAGACCCTTTCATTAATTTTTATATAGTGACCAACGGGAACTTGGAGGTAGCTAGCTCAGCTCAATTTGATAAATGTGTCTCAGATAGTGTGAAATAATAAAGACGGTATCAGTCTTTGTCCCTGCTTTCTGTCATGGAGCTTCAAAAACTCTTGGAATTTTCCTGATGGGAGTCCCTTTCCTTATTCCTAAACAGCCCCTTTCCAGCACACCTGAGTTTATGCTAAGAAGGTGACTCAAGGGGAGCCCCTAGATCTTTCAAGGGTGGTGCTGGCCCTGCCTGAAAAGACTAAGCACTTGGTGAGGGGGTTGACATTTTTAGCTCCACACCTCGAGGGAGAGAAGGGGGACTAGGGATTAGATTCAGATGTCAGACCTTTGATTTTATCAGTCATGTCCACCTAGTAAAACCTCAATAAAAACTCAAACAGTAAAGTTCAGAGGACTTCCAGGGTGGAGATCATATTGATCAATATACCAGGAGAGTTGTGCGCCCCCCCCCCGCCAAGTCCATAGGGTTGGAAGCTCTGTACTCTTCTTTGCCAGACCTGGCCCTGCTCATCTTCACCATTTGGCTGTTCTTAAGTTTTATCCTTTATAACTAAATGCTAATTTTTAGTGTAGTACATTCCGTGAGTCTGTAGCTCCCGAGTGAATTATCAAACCTGAATGGTGTTGTGAGGGTGCTTGAATTTGTAGCCCGATGGGAAGTAGTGTGGGTATGTTGTAGACAGCTGAGACTTTTGACTGGCACCTGAAATTGGGTCAGTCTTATGAGACTGAGCCCTTAACCTGTGGGTTCTTTGTGAACTCCAAAGAGTTAGTGTCAGAATTTAATTAAGTTGTAGGACCTCCACTGAGTGTCACAGAATTGTTGTGGGGATCCATGTGGCTACTGTGGGCCAGGTTCAATGCTAGGTGCTAAGGATGGGAAGACAGTTAAGACAGTTCTTGTTCTCAAAGTGCTCACATCCTGGCTGTGTAATGTTTTAGCATTCTCAGAATGTGATCTTAGCATTAGAGAGTAAATCTCTTCTCTTAGGAAAGGAAAGGGAAGAGTGAAATGTGAGGAGAAAGCAAAAGCCCCTTGGTGTTCGCATGTATGAATGAATAAATACATTGTAATAAAAAGCTGGAGCTCTATTCCTGTGGCCATCTGTAGTTTTACACATGGTGGTTATCACTACCTGTGATTGAGTTTGTATTCTTAGAATCCTTCAGGGCTTGTGTTTTTGGTGTATTCTTCTATGAGGGATTTGTAGTGGGTGAAATTATTTGATGCCATAAAAAGCTGAGAAACTTTTCCCAAAGTGAGTAGATCCAGAAGCCCTCCCTGGGTGAGGTATTCCCTAGGGTTTTGTGAGTGTGTGCAGGCTGTTTGTAAAAAGCAGTGTCCTTCCTGATGAGAAGGTGAAAATTTGGGCGGGAAAACAGAGTGTAATGGGTTATAATCTTGACTGGGATCTGAGAGCCAAGAGATATATGGAGACTCTTATCTGGAGAAAGGCAATGTCGTTAAGTCAGTTTCTAGCACAGGATGGGTAGGGTTGGAGGAAGGAGGAAGGGGAGTCAGGAAGGGGGAAGATGTTGGCTAGAGAATAAGACCATAGCAACGACAAAGCTGGAGGAAAGGCTGCCAAGGGGATTGTATCATACAAGTCTAGTTACAGGCAGAAAAGAATTTAATCCCAAGATTTAGATGCTTACAGAAGTGCGGTTGGGCTGAAGGAAATGGGCACCCTACCAGGCCCCTAGTAATGACTCTCAATACAACGTTGCAGAAATAACACTGCTCTGTTGCCATTAGAGATCCAGGAACTAAGAACACCACTGGCCCCAGTGCTGGCTTCTAGGCATGAGAGAGCTTTAACCTTGCAGACAAAATGGACACTGCCTTAGCCAGTTCTCTTTCTACCCTCCCTGCTCTGAATTCAGTGAAACTGACTGGAGAACTTCAGTCACATCTGTAACCCAGAGGCAACAGCATCTGGGAAATGTAATTCATATCTTCTTAATTTCTGCAGTATAGATGGAAATCAGGGTACATATTGAACGAAATAACCAATTGGCCACAGCTTCCATGGGATGGCAAAGGGTACTAGGACATTAGGACTTCTTAGTTCTATTATCATAAACCTATACTGGAGAAACTTGGGCATTTTCATATTCTTTGTTGTTTTGGATGGCTACTGTGAGTATGCAAAGAATGGTATTTCAGCATATAGCTCAGGTTGGTGTTTACAAGAGGTAGTGGGGTTTTCAGGTGGGGGACCCTGCATGCTGGTTTGTGGCAGCAGAAATGATCTCATATAGGGCGGGGGAGAGGGGAAAAGAATTGGGGACCAGGATCATAATGATCCTTTTCCACCTCGAAGCTCTAATCCTGAAGCTGTTCTCTGCTTCCATATCAGATAGATTTATACTTTTTTTTAAAGATTCATTTATCTATTTAAGATTTTATTTATTTATTTGACAGACAGAGATCACAAGTAGGCAGAGAGGCAGGCAGAGAGGAAGGGAAGCAGACTCCCTTGCCCAATGCAGGGCTTGATCCCAGGACCCTGGGATCATGACTTGAGCCAAAGGTAGAGGCTTTAACCCACTAAGTCACCCAGGCACCCCTATACTGTTTTGATAAAGAGGCCACTTTATCATACTCACATGTTATAGATATGACTTATGTACAGTGGATCAAGTCAAAGTTCCACCAGGTGAGCCCACCTTTGGAGAATTTTAAAGAACTCTAGACATGTTTAACATAATAATTAACTAACTGGCGTATTTAAGCATGGGCATCTTGTTCAATCATTTATCATCTTCATGATATTTAATTTTGACTCATTTAATAGACATTTGTGGAGCACCTACTATGTGCTGAGCACAAGGGAAAACCAAGACAAAATGTTAATTAATGGTTAATGTTAACCAAGTCCAAAGATATTAACTAATAATCCCTGATCAGTTACTGACCTCAAATCGCTCACAGTTTAGTGAGAGATAGGACAATAAATATGCTAAGACAATGTAGTGTTACTGACCAGGGGTTATTAGTTAACATTTATGGAGAACTTATAATGATTCAGGTGCCATGCTAAGTTCTTTATGTTGTCATTTAATCTTACAATAACCTTTGAGTTTGGTCCTATTAATAACCATCTTCTAGACAAAGAAACTGAGGTACAGAGATGTCAGTAACTTGCTTTAAGTTGACTCAGCTATTAAGTGGTAAGGGATAGTTCACACCCTGCTGTATGACTTCAGAATGAGTTCTTGACAGCTTGTTGGGCTGTAGACACTGATGAGAACCCAAGCCCTTGCTTTTCTTTGAGTTTGGGTGAGACCATTCAGAAACTTGACCCAGAAGGAGGAAATATAAATTTATATTTGAGGTTGAGTTGGTGGAACTGGCAAGTAAACAAGTAGGGAATAATTTTGGGAGCAAAAGAATCAGTATGGATGCGTGTCCACAAAGGGCAGAGGGAAAGGCATGTTTTGGGACTCGCAAATAGTTCTACATGGTACAAAGTGCAGGGGCTGTGTAAAGGACTGGGGAGAGGAAGGCTTTGTGAGCCTTGGTAAGGATTGTTAACTAAAATCAGAAGACATGCAAGAATTTTAAGTAGATGAGAGAAAAGATCCTTTAGAAGGGACTCTCGTAATATATGCAGGGCCCTGATCTTAGGACAAGGACTCCCAAAACAAAAGTAAAATCATTACCTGTTCTTTTTTGACAAGGATTCAATATGGTGAATTTTAATTGAACTGAATGTTAATACAAAACACTCTGATTTTAAAAACTCATTAAAGAACTCAATCTCCCATTGACTGCTTTCTAGTACTCAATTAACTGAGGTCCAGGAAAATCTGAGAAGAGTGATATAACAAGCATGCCTTTCCGGTATCCAAGCTCTACCTATCCCTATATCCAGTTAAATTAGTCTGGCTGTTTTGATTTCTCTTTCTTGTGTAGAAATTGAGGTTCACTGATCTGAGATAGGCTGTATTCCACACCCATTCTCAAAATCTGTTGTGCCCAAGTCTGGTGGTGGGCTGGCCTCTGTCTTCTAAGATCTATAGATTGAGAAATAACTTCCTGCAGGACATTATGATTCCAGATGGCTGTTAAGGTAATTTTAGAAGTAAACAGCCCATTGTTGTCACCATTCCACTTCTTCAGATGAACCAAATAAAGCACATGAAATCTGGGATTTAAACAAAGGAGGAGGAGGGCCCTTTAAAAGGTAGTTCTATGTAAGAATTAAGCATGTAACCTCTGGAGTCAGCAGTACATGAATTCAAATATTGCCCTCAGTACTTAGCAGCTATGTAATATACTTAATTTCCCTCTAAGCCTCAGTTTCTTTATTTGTAAGGGGTAAAAACAGTACCTCTTTCACAACATATGGGAAAGTAAAGGGATAATCCACATAAATGAAATCATAGTCCCAACCACAAAGTAACTACTCAATAATACACAAAGTAACTACTCAATAATACATTTGTTTATTGGTGTTGTTGTGGACAAAAAAGGAAATGGCATAAACTGGTCAAATTTCCATTCTTTTACAGTCTAAGTAACACAGGAAGGATTTTAAGCAGACAAGATAATCTCGGTATCCTGGGATTCTCTTCCCTAGAATAAATGTGGACAGTAATAGGACTACTGTGGGAGATATCCCTGCAGCCATTTCTTGACTAGTTTTATCCAATTTCACTATCTGTTCAAAGAAAAATGTGTTACAAAGAGATCTGCAGATTCATTGCAATCCATATAAAATCTCCAATGACATTTTCACAAAAATAGGAAAAACAATCCTAAAATATATATGGAATCACACAAGACTCTGAATAGCCAAAGCAATCTTGAGAAAGAACAAAGTTAGGGGCATAACACTTCCTAATCTCAAACTATATTACAAAGCTGTAGTAATCAAAGCAGTATGGCACTGGCATAAGGACAGACATATATCAATGGAACATAATAGCCCAGAAATAAACTCAAGCATATGTAGTTAGTTCATCTATGACAAAGGAGCTAAGAACACACAATGAGAAAGGATCATCTGTTCAGTAAGTGGTGCTGGGAAAATGGGATATCCACATGCTAAAGAATGAAATCAGAAACCTATCTGATACCACACACAAAAATCAAGTTAGAATGGATTAAAGAGTTAAACATAAGACCTGAAGCATAAAATACCTAGAATAAAACATAGGGAACAAGCTCTTCGACCCTAGTCTTGGCAACGATTTCTTGGGCATGACACTAAAAGTATAAACAATAAAAGCAAACATAGACAAGTGGGACTGGACAAACTAAAAAGCTTCTACACAACAAAGGAAACCATCAACAAAATGAAAAGGCAACCTAAGGGAGAAAATATTTGCAAATCACATATCCAATAAGTGGTTATTATTCAAAATATATAAGAAACTCATACAACTCAATAACAAAAAACCAATCTGATTAAAAAATAGGCAAAGACTTGAATCAACATTTTTCTAAAGAAGACATACAAATGGTCAACAGGCACATGAAAAGGTGTGCAATATCACTAAACATCAGAGAAATGCACATCAGACGCACAATGACATATGACCTCATACCTGTTTAGATATTTATGATGAAAAAGATAAGAGATAACAAGTGCTGGTAAAAATATGGAGAAAAGGGAACCCTGAAACACCACTGGTGGAAGTGTAAACTGGTACAGCTACTATGGAAAACAGAACTAAGTAATATAACTACCATATGATCCAGCAATGCCACTTCTGGGTACATATCCAGAGGAAACAAACTCATTATCTTAAAGAGATATATGTACTCCTGTGCATATATCTGCTTATATACTGTGCATATACTCCTGTGCATATACTGCAGCATTATTCATGGTAGCCAAGATACGGAAACAAGTGTCAGTCACTGGATGAATGGAGATACACACACACATACACACATGTACACACACACATTCAGGAGCATTGGTCAACTTTAAAAAGGAAAGAAATCCTGCCATCTGTGACAACATGGATGAATCTATGGGGCATTTTGCTAAGTGAACTAAGCCAGAAAGATAAAAACAAATAATCCATAATGCATGGTATCACTTATATGTGGAATTAAAAAAAACAACAACAAAGCAAAATCAAACTCACAGAAAAAAAAAATTATAGAATGGTGGTTGTCAGGTTATTAGGCCTGGCGGCTGGGGAAGTGGGGAGAGGTTGTTAAAGGGATCCAAATGTTCGGTTACAAGATGAATAAGCTCCAAGGATCTAATGCATTGCATGGTGACTCTAGTTGATAATACTTTATTGTATACCTGAAATTTGCCAATAGGGTAGATAGCAACTGTTCTCATCACATGAAAAAAAAAGGTCACTGTGTGAGCTGATTAACTTGACTGTAATTATTTCATAAGGAATAGTTCTATCAAACCAGCATGTTGCACACCTTAAGTATATACATTTTTTATCAATTGTTCCTCAATAAATGTGGGGGGAAAAATTAACCAGAGTTAAAGAAAAATAAGCTATTTCAACGCTTGCAGGAAACAACAATAAGAGAAACAACCAAACAAATACAAAGTCAAATGGGTAGTGGGGTCTCATCACATCCTCTGAGAGGGAGTGGGCACCTGCAGCAGTTCCTTCCATCCCCTAATAAAAGGTGTGGTTTTTATTTAATGTCAGGCAGTGTCCTTTCCTCTCCCCTTCTGCACCAGCTTCCCACCCATCCCCATCAGAACACAGTCAGCTCCCCACTGATGCACTGGAAAGGATGCTTCATTTTATTGGTTTATTTATTCCTAAAGCCCCTGAAAGAAGTTGGCACCTAATTAATGGACCTTCTTCCTTAACTGGATTAAATCATATTAGATTAAATACTAAAGGTTAAATCATATTAGAATTTTTTTTTAATGCCAAGCTGGGGTGTGCTGATCTGAATAAAATTATTTTTGTCTTATCGAATAGGTACCATAGACACTAAATAAAACATACGCAATATCTAAACCTACACATATTATGAATAATTTTTACTTCCCTTTTGAAGGTGAGATGATCATTAATAATATTTCTAGAACTCCTTCCTCCCCACCAGCACCACCACAAACACACAGAGGCTCATATCTGCTCTTCTTTCTTTATCTCCAGGATAAGATGGTCAGAAAGAAAACTCTAAGGAACAGAAAGGAACTCTAAACTCACCCATGAAGAACACGGAGGAAGAGATGACAAGGAAATAAGCCAGCACATAAGTGCGCGTAAGCTGAGGTCAGAGTTAACAGATTTATCAGCAAAAGCCAAGCTCAGAGGAGCCAGCCTTCTACAAGCACATTAAATGATTTCAGTTTGCTTCTTGGTGCTCTCTGCACCAAGTATTGTTCAGCAAGTATAAAGACCAATGATATGCTAGATGTGCTGGGGATTTCAAAGACATGTATTCGCTTCCTTGAAGACTACAAACTGATGTTCTGTGCCTTCACACTCTATTAAAATTGACCAGTCCTGTGCCTCAGTTCTTCTGTAGCTCAAGGTGACAACAAGCTAATCTGAAAACATGCTAATGCATGGATGACCTGCCTTCTCCACCATTTGCAATGTAATGAGATTCTGAATAAATTGTGATAATGTCTTAGTTCCAAAGAATACCTCTAAAAGATGGTGTCAGACTTGTGGGCAGACGTTTTTGAGCAAATCCGGACTTTGAGTTGCAGGTTAGGATGACTGGGCAAATGGTGGGTTTAGCTCTTTCTGAGCAGTCCACAAAAGCACAATTTTAGACACTGTACAGATCTCGAGATGTTCAGTTCTTCTGGATATTTTAGGAATTCCTGGGAACTCAGATGCTGAATTATGCTAATTTAGAAACTGACAAAAGTGACTCTTTAGCAGTTGTGTTGAACGCTGATGGTGAACATCAGTCAGTAAGTCTCTATGGGAGCTTTATTACTTCAATCAACAATTGTACTTTTTATTTTCAAAAAACTGGAAGACACAAACAACAATAAGATACAGTGGAAAGGGAGTGGATTGCAGATTGTAAAGCAAGTGGAAAACACTTGAACTTGCAGAGGATGAGAGTAGGAAGAATACATCACAGATTTCGTGATGCTAATCTGGGTCAGGAATTACAATGTGTGATTTTATTAACATGAAATGAAACCCAAGGCATTTACCTTTTGAATTGTATTTTGAGATTTTTAAGGGAAGTCACTGACATCTGCGCTGTTATCTGCATAGCAACCTGCATGGGTATGTGAGAGGAGCAGGGATAAATCGTTTCCCGAAATACTGAGTATAAAACATAGAGAAGGAAAGATTTAATAGATGACCAGCTCTATAAAGGGAGTTGTCTGACTGGAATTTCATGGTGAAATTTTATATGGTGTCACACATTCAAATGTTTTTTTTGTTTGTTTGTTTTGTTGTTGTTTTTAGTGGATTCCTTCTCAAACACAGCTGAGTGGACCTGTCATTTGATTTTTTAACAAACTCCTATAGTAAAATGGGTGCAGACCCCTTGGGCTGCATTCTGAGAAGCAAACCTGAGACTTGTGTGACTTTCTTGATGGTCAGCACTGTTTGCTGTCACATTTCTGGGTAAGGCAATAGTGTAGAAACGTTTCTAAACGATGCACACTTTTCTCCTTATCCACAGGCAAAGATAGTTCTGCCTTTCCCAAGTACCTTCTGTGAGGTTGAAATTTGATACAGTTCCCCTCTAGCTGAAAAATTAAACCAAATTGGAATTTGAAAATTACTTAGTTATAATAAAATGGACATGAGCACACAGATGAGGACTTGGGAATAATAAAATTTGAGAGTTTAATTTAGTCATAGCAAGAAAGACATCAATGTCACTTTTCAATTTGACTCCTACTTTTGGCTTAGTCCAAGGTTTCCAGGAGTGCTCAATGTATTCTTTCTTACCCGTTCTAATGACCTGTATTGTATCTTTCAGTTCTGAGAGGATATCTGAGTTGCTTCCAACAAAATAAGAAACAAAAGTCCAAGGAATAACTGATTTTTCCATATAACCATTTGCCTTCTCTAAAGCTTGTAAGATCTGAAATTTGAATCCCTTACTTTAAAATGTCCTCAATGGAATACCATAATTTTGGAAAGCAAGAAGTTGGAAAAGAAAGATTTTGACAGTTTCACACCGATTACCTTCAGGGTAAGGATAATAATATAAGCTGAGTAAAAAATGTAATTGCATGGAGCTCTTAAACTCAGTTTTCTATGAGCACTCAAAATATTGTTCTTATTTCAATGAGAAATCCCTTTGCCTTGAAGTGATAAGAGTAGTTTAATGAAAGCCAGCTATTAATAAAATATTGGAAGGAAACGTATTAGTAAGACCCCTGGCACACTGCGGTTGCAAAGGTGTCAGACAGGGGACAAAGGTGATATGGCCGTTGTCAGGGTCACTGCCATTCAGAGCCTGAGGAACAGACATTGAAGGTCAACAATTGCATCTGTGCAGAATAAAAATGAGCAATACATGGTATTCTTACACCATATAACTAAGTCATGCAATAAGGGAAGTAAAAATCAAGCTATTGCAATGGCAGAGATTAAAAAAAGAAGGTAAAAACAGAGCATGTCTGTTCCACTTCCTGCCACTGTTGTTCCTGTACCCATAGTTCTGGAGGGTGATTTAGGGCTGCTGTGATGTAGGCCTTAAAAATTAACTCCCTCTTCTTTAACACCAGTGTAGGTGGAAGACTGGTAAATGTTTTCTTGAGTTCGTTTCAAACTCTTTACCTTGAAAATCATTACCTTAGATTAGGACTTCCTTCCAAAGAACAAATGTTCAGATTTCTTTCCCCTAGGCTTCCTTCTATTACCAGGATCTTTGTGTTAGATTTTCTAGCACTTCCCACGTTCCTCTCTAAAGTTTAACCCAAAGTAACTGAGATTCCGGAAGACAGAAATGCCATAGTAATTACAGGAATACACACAGTGGATGTGGTTTCTATGGGCAGGCTCCAGCACTGGGGGGAGAGGTACAACCTATCTAGCTGAGGAAAGAGAAGACAAAAACTACTCTTTGAGTGTCTGAAAGTCTCTCACAGGAAGTGAGCATTGGATTCATTCTGGGTGGATTTAATGGATCATACTGACCCACTGAAGTAATACATAGAGATTTTTTTTTTACCTCAGAGTAAGGGAAATTTTTCTAAAAGTTGAACATTTTAGTCACTGTGATGCTCCTTAAGAGAGAATATTTAGCCATGCAGGATACCTATTCATTGGTACGTTTTAGCATGAAGTTAAAAGGCACTGGATGAAAAATTGGAAAAATGACCATTTATGGTCTCTTCACCTCTGGGATTATATGATTACATACTATGGTTCTAAATAGCCTGACCACACAGACATTTCTCTGGATTTACAGATGATTAAATTAGAAACATGACTTATCTGAGTCATAAATGATAACCTCCAATCTTCACTAGTCAATAGATATTAATATAGTATATATATACTGTCTGTTGCACTATATATCATGAGAAGTATAAAGATGTATGTGACATGAGCACCTTATAATTTAATTCAGAAAATATACTATTATAAAGCAAAGAATACTAAGTATAAAATTTGTGACTATGAAGCAGACTTATTAGCAAATGGATAAGGAGAGATTTTTCTTTTTTCATCAAAAATACAAATATGTTAACAAAAATACAGAAGGACTTATAAGCACAGGAATAGTCACTTAAAGGACCCCAACATCCACTCCCCAGAATCAACTGCTTTTAATCATTTCTGCTTCTTTTAAAAAAACATTTTAAAATATTTATGTATCTTAGAGAGAGAGAGTGAGTGATGGGGGGCAGGGAAGGGCAGAGGTAGAGAATCTCAAGCAGACTTCCTGCTGAGCACCAGGCCTAATGAGGGGCTCCATCTCATGACCCATGAGATCATAAGTTGAGCTGAAACCAAGAGTCAGACACTTAACCAACTGAGCTACCCTGGTGCCCCTTTAATTTTTTTTTTAATAGGCTCCACACTGGGCATGGAGCTCCATGTCCTGCGTGGAGCCCAATCTGGGCCTAAACTCACCACCCTGAGATCAATACCAAGCTGAGGTCAAGAGTCAGGTGCCCAACCAACTGAGCCATCCAGATGCCCCTCTCCTTTTTTAATGTTAATAATATATCCTAAATATACACACATGCACACACACAACTGATTAGTTTTAGATTTTAAAAAATTACATCCTGCTATATAGATGATGGCCGACCTCAACCACAATAGCACATCTCAGCAGTTGGTTAAAGAATAAGTACAGACTTTTGATACTGGATCACTTTAAATTGAAAAGTGAGTGAGATACTCTATTCATTGATTTCTATCATCATTCTGTATGTATGGGTTTGTGGTCTTCTTCCCAAAATATCCTTTCTAGTAAAGCATTACTGATGAACACGAAACTCATTCTCACATTTATTTATTCATTCACTCCATAAATCTTTATTCAGTGCCTACTCTATGCCAGGAACTAGGCTAGTTATTGGGAATAAAGTCCAGACCTATATTTTCCCTCATGGAGCTTATTTTTATTCTGAGCGGACAGCCTCTTTACTTTTATCTGTAGTCTAGTCACCGAGACAGGTATCGAATCGTGCTATGTGTTCTGTAGAAGCTTGGGTAACTTGCAAACCTAACAAAGGGCACCTTCAAGTTACCCTGAAGGTCGGGGTATTTAGAGACGATTAAGCCTTTATTGCTTTCACTCAGCATCATGCTATAAATACTGTGAGGTACACGTCCCAGGTCCCCCTTCATGGACAGCCATACCCCTGCACCCACTCCACAAATGGATTTGTTATTTTATTGTAGATTAATCCACATATATAATAAAAAATCATCTAACCTGGGAACCAAACAAAGCTGCTCTGAGAATGTGTGCTACAACAGAAACAACCACGTGCCACTCAGAATTCAGTCAATTCCTTTTCACGTCCTTCTGCCTGTCCTATGTGGGATCCGAGAATCGGGAGAGCACTGAGTGAGCTTGAAAAGAATACTTTGAAAGAGTGGGTCCCTGCTTCACCCTGCACCCCCCAGCATTGTGGAAGCACAGATGAGAGAGGAGACCAGATTGAGCGCTACTACCAATATAGCACTTTTAAGTGCTATTTCCCTTTTTAAGCATCAGTGAATCTAAGAGCTGAGAAAAAGGAGAGAGTGCAGGTGTGTAACCCTCCACTTGTTCTCTCTCCAAAAACCCTCTGCAGTGCCTTCTTCTCCCTCCTTCCTTCTGATTTCATATTTAATGTATGACAAAGGTAGAAAGAAAAGGCTGTCAGCCCGGGATAAAAATAAGCTAGTTCTATCTGCCTACTTCTCTTTTCTTGGGAAAATTCTGGCATTTGTTGTTAGATCAAGGGTCCACATGGAGAAAGATATATGCCAAAGGGTTGATGGGGCTGATAAAGTTTTAGACTATAAATGAGGTTTAGTGGGGTGGAGTCTGGAGCCGATGACCAAGAAAGAATTCTTGAGACATCTTTGGTGCAAAATGGTGATTTATTAAAGCACGAGGACAGGACCCATGGGCAGAAAGAGCTGCTGCGGCCTCTGCCCCAGGGTTGTGAGGAGTGGCCCATTATATGCTCGCAAGCTGGGAAGGGGTCAGGGAGAGGGTCCGTCTCTAAGGAATTTTGGAAGCAAGGTTTCCAGGATCTTGAGGGGCTAGCTGTTGTTGGGAAAAGGTCATTTATTATCATCTAATAAAACCTTAGTCATGAGACCCTTCAGATGTATATCGGTGGGCCGTATGCTTGGGGATGATTGCCAGCATGTATCTTGAAGGGTTTAGAGATAAAGGAAGTTTCCAAAGAAATTTTTATGTTAAAGTAGACTTACAGGATCCTGGTTGGGGTGGGGGGTGGTCAGGCTAGGATTGCCTTTTTTTTTTTTTTTTTTTTTTAA
>PISX010029621.1:0-19805 GCA_004024625.1 Mellivora capensis
ACCAAAATGACACCATTAGAACAGTTCTTTGCTAAGCTGTTAAAAAGGACTATCATTATTCATATTTGGCAAAAGAAAAACAATGAAAACATTTACATAAAAATTATTGAATATAGAATTTTATATCCTAGAGGAGAACATAGGCAGTAACCTCTTTGATATCAGCCACAGCAACTTCTTTCAAGATATGTCACCAAAGGCAAAGGAAACAAAAGCAAAAATGAACTTTTGGGAATTTTAAAAGAAGTTTTAGACACCAGGGTACTTTATTCTAAAAATGGTTGCACTTTTATTAGGGGAGCATCTATAAAAGGAATTATTTTTCATCATTTAGTTACTTTTTTCCCCTACATAGAGAGGTACATTCTAGATTTTGCATGTTTGCTACTTATTCTTGAATAAGTGCCTCCATTTTCCCACCTATGTAAAGAGAATGTTAGATTGTCACTGAAGAACTACAGGCACTAGCTGGTAGCCTGAAGATCTCTCTTGCAAGCATGTTTCCTGTGTGGAAGGCCAAAGTTGAGGTAAAGAGTAAAGCAACACCAGAGAATTTTCTCAGCTTGATTCAAGTTGTGTACCTGTCAAATTCATTCAAGAACACACACACACACACACACACACAAAAAAAAACTTGCCATCTACCTACTAAACCAAGATATGTGATCTACAGAGAAATACTGTATGTCAGCAGAAAGCTCTGCTACAAAAGTGCTTCCCATCACCAAAATACCAATATAAAAATTGATACTTTATAGTTGGTTCTGACCTTCAAAATGATAATCATCCTTCCTGATGCTCCTTCCCAAGCTGGGTATGAACAATCTGAGGCTTGGAGTTTTTCCTATGAGAGGTAGCTTGGATGTTCCTCTCTTTTCCTACAGCCTTCAACCCAAATAATATAAGCAAGGTCAGAAAGGACAACTGTCTCCATTCTGTGATCTCACTCAGTGTTGTCCATGAAAGGCACTTCACATAGGCAGGAGGCTACACTGGTTAGAATAGCTGTCTGGTCTATTACTCATCTACCCACAACAATAGTTGTTGTTGAACAATAGTTGTGGGTAGATGAATAACACCATAGGCACACATTTGCAGGAACTCCAAGGTGGAAATGGTCCTTGAAGCCATTTTGAAGTGGACTGCTTAAATATACAGTTCCACTGGATGCAACTATAGCAGGGAACATGATAACCAAACAATTGGCTTATTGGTCTTCATTCTTAGATCCTCCAACTTGGATAGCAGCGTCCTATCCTTTCTGCCTACCCATAAGAACACCACAGTTGACATTTCTGTATTCTAGCTCCCTACCTTGATAGGTAGTTCTTAGTTATGAACTACTGAGAACTTCTCATCTGGTCTTAAATTATTTTTAGCAATTTGATCCAAAGACCAGTTTGCATATTATAGTTATCTCCAAATACCCATTCCATTCCTCTCCCACTGGGAAGCAGACATACAGTTTGGGAAGATTTACCACATTCCCAGAACCCCCATTCAGGTTAGTTGTGCTCAGGTTTTTCACTTCCCATAGGAGACAGACTTGTGGTGAAAATACAGGTTATGGTGTCAGAGAGCCTGAGTTCTAATCCTAGTTCTGCCTCTTTCTCTCTCTCTGGTCTTCATTTTCTTCATCTTTTCACATTGGGGATAATCATGTTATCTACTTTACAGGCATGTTGCAATGGTTAATGAGATCATCTGTGTAAAGCGCTTTTAACAGTTCCTATAGGAGGTGTTGAAAACATAACATAACACTGGAATATAGTAGGATTCAATACAAGGCAACAAGTACCATCATTATATTGCCATTACCAAGGTTGTAGGAAGTGAGTCTCTACATTCAGAAGCCAAAAAACCTCAGAAGGTAACAAGGCATGAGATTTCAAATGAAACTATACAAGTTGAGTGGGAAAGACCTTGAATGGGTCAGTAGCTGGGCAACTGCCTTTTGTGTCCTGTGGCAAGGACACAAGGGACAATGAAAACACCAGCTTCTGGGCCTTTGAAGTTATTCTTCTCCCAATTTCTAGGAGTTTATGAGGCAATGGCAAAGTCCTAGTCCTAAGGCCAAAGAAACTTAGAAGTATCAAATGCAGTGCCCTAATTTTACAGATGTAGATATGGAAGTCCAGCAAGGCAAAATAACTTGCCCACAGTGGTAAATGTAGTGATACAATAAGATCTCCTAACAGCCAGCCAGTATTTTTTACCCACCAGCCAGGAATCTAATTAGCTTTGATTACAATAGTCTCATGAAAGCACTCAAGGTGTCACAACCTGCAAGTCAACTTGATGCATCAACAAACCCCAGTCTAACTTTTTATTATTGAGAAGTGAAAAGAGAAAGGTGGACCACAAGTTTATTCCCATCAGTGAGAAGGACAGAAAACAAATGCATTAAAATTTCCAAACAAGTGAATCATTAAATAGAATGTGTACTGGAACTAGGGCATCAGTCTATACATAAAATAGGATAAACCACAGAACACAGACTGGGCACTGGCAGAATGGGGAAGGATGGGATGTTAACAAAATTGTCCAAGCTAGAGACATCTATTGGGTAGTGGTTCAGTCGGTTAAGCATCCAACTCTTGATTTCAGCTCAGGTCATGATCTCAGGGTTGTGAGACTGAGCCCATGTCATTTCCATGCTGGGCAAGGAGCCTGCTTGGGATTTTCTCTCTTCCTCTACCCCACCCCCATTCTCATGTGCACACTCTCGAAAGAAAGAAAGAAAGAAAGGTGGTCCAAGCTAAAGAGAAGATCTAAAATGTGCTCTCATCCCTCCACGCCCCCCATTCACCACTTTCACCCTTATAACTGCCATGTGACTTGGGATACAAAGGCCTGAATTTCAACTCTCTTCCACATAGTACCAGCTATGTCACTGGAGTTAGTAACTTAAACTCTCAGAGCTCCAGATTCTGCTTCTATAAACAGGAGATAGTAACATTTGACTCACAGAATTGTTTGCATGAAGTATGAGAGAGTAATTGTTGATAATGTCAAGCATGGTGCCTAGCCCATGGTGTCTGGCACTGCTTCTCCCAAACCAGGTATGTCCACACACACTCATGGAAGAGACTCTGGAAGAGAAGTAATTATCTGTTGTGGAGCAGGTCTTTCCTAACTGGGATCTTGTTTTGTTTTGTTTTAATGATTTTTCCAAATTAAATAGAGAGCAAGGAACTGGTTTAGATTACAGGGTCACCACAAAATAACTGTAACTGTAGATATGACCTACTTTCAAGATGCCACAGCATAACTGAGAATATTTTCTTTGTTTTGGAAAGAAGCCAGAGCTAGAAACCTCCTCTCCTCTGTTTTGTGGGTCATACCAACCAAGGCAGCCACTTTTGACCACTATGTAGCCCTAGCCCATCCTTGGGATCCCTCACCAGAAGTCTTGTTTAGCACACTGGCCAGCATTACTGAAGCTTCCTCTAGTTACAATTAAAGTTCCAACAAATGTGATCATAAATGCATTTGTGATGCTATTAATGCAAACTCTAATGCCATCTGTTGGTGATAGGTAGAGTTGATATGCTTCTGGTCCAGTACATGGCTCTGTTGAATTCTACAATAATTTGTGGTAGATCATCCCCAAAAATGGTCACTAACTCACCTTATCAGAAATACTAAAGAAAATTCGTCAGGCTGAAAGAAAGTATTCCCAGATGATAATTGGAATCCTTGCACAAAAAAGCAGAGTATGTACCAGCAAGGTAATTACATAGTTATAAAGACTACATGAATGATCATTTCTTTTACTTTCTTCTCTTAGCTAATTTAAAAAGCAGCTGTACAGAAAGTATGCATATACTTGTACAGTTAGGTCTATAACACATAGAAGTGTAGAATATTGGACAATAATATCACAAAAGTGGAGGGTCAGAGTAAAGGTGTATGGGAGTAAGGAAATCACACCAGATGGTAACTTGAATTCACAGAAATGAAAAGAACTACAAAATGGCAAATAGGAAGGATAATAGAACAAACTCTATAATTATATATTTGTCTCCTTTTTCCTCTTAAGTTTGTTTACAGACATAAAATCACATAATGATTATAACAATGTATTGTTGGGCTTATAACATGCATAGATGTTATATGTATAATGACAACAGCACAAACAGGGGAAGAGGGAATAGAGATACATAGGAATAATGTCTATATCTTACTTGAATTACAGTTGTACAAAATATAAAATAGATTCTGATTTCAGATGTATGTGGTAAGTCCTAAAGCAACCACCAAGAAAGATACCCAAAAATACATAGTGAAAAGATCATTAAAGGAATTAAAATGTTTCACTAGAAAATATTCACTTAATGTGAAAGAAAGAAGTAAAGGAAGAAGAGAGGAACAAAGAAAACATGCAATATGTAGAAACAAAGGAAAATGACACACATAAATTCTGTTATATAGTAATAATATTAAATATGAATGGATTATGCAACCCAGTTAAAAGGTAGAGATTGTCAAACTCATACAAGACCAAGATCCAACTATATATTGCCTATAGAAGACACATTAAATTAAAAGACATAAAAATATAGAAAGTAAAAAGATATGCCATGTAAATAGCAACCATAAAAAAGCTGAGGTAGTTATACTAATATTAGATAAAATATATTTTAAAGCAAAAAACAATGTAGCTAGAGATAAATAAGGACACTTAATAGTGACAAAGGGTCAATCAGGAAGATACAACAGTTATAAACATCTATGCATCTAACAACCAAGCCCTGAAAAATGGGAAGCAAAACTGACAGAATTGCAGGAGAACTAGACAATTCAACAATAATAGCTGGGGACTTCAATACTTTACCTTCAATAATGGATATAACTATGATATCAACAAGGAAAGAGCAGACTTGAACAACATGATAAATCAGGTAGACCAAAAAAGAACAGAAGACATATTCTTCTCAAGCACACAAAACATTCTCCAGAATAGACCATATGCTAGCCCACAGGACAAGCCTCAATAAATTCAAAAGAATTGAAATAATACACATGTTGTCTAACTACAATTGAATAAAATTATAAATTCAATGAAAGAAATTTTAGAAATTCACAAATATGTAGGAATTAAACAACCCACTCCTTAATAACCAATGTATCAAAGAAGAAGTCACAAGTGAAAGAAAATACCTCATGTTGAGTGAAATTGAAGATATAACATGCCAATCCTCACGGTATACAGCTAAAGCAGTGTTTAAAGAGAAATTTGTAGCTGTAAATGACTCCATTTAGAAATAAGAAAGATCTTAAATTGATAGCATAAGCTCCTATCTTAAGACACTGGATGGGGTGGGAGGGAGAGTAAACTAATCCAAAAACAAGCAGAAAATCAGTAATGATAAAGATTAGAGCCAAAATTAATGAAATAGAGAATAGAAAACCATTAAAAAGTCAATGAAACCAATAAAACAAGCCAATAATTTCTCCCTCCCTGAATGTACACATGGCTCCTCCCATCAAGGGGTGTAAGTCTCCTTCTCTTCCCTTTAAACCTGGACTGCCATTGCAACTTGTACTGACAACTCAAATATAGCATAAATGACAGAGGCCACCATGCTACATAAGTCCAGGCTAGCCTGCTGTGAGAGAGGTGTCATGTAGAGGCCATGGAGGATGAGAAGATACAAGGTAAAGAATCAAGGCTTCCTAACCATCTGCCAGCACTAAGACAAGAAACATGTGAGGCAGGACTTCTGAAGCTTTACAGCTTAGCCTAGTCATTAGTTGAGTGAAACTTCATGAGATATCTGAGCCAATACCGTGTGGAACAAAAGCACTACTTAGGCAACCCAAAAAATTGCAAGAAATAACATATGGTTGTGTTAAGCTACTAAGCAATATATAACTGCAAATAATTTTTTAGATTTAAAGCTCATAAGTAGAAGAACGACTAGTATACTAAATGTTGACTAAATCTCAGTTCCATTCCTCTATAATATTGAAGATAGAAGATACTGATATTCTGTTCCAGTGCCATTCATATTCCCATAGATGAGACTAGTTGAAAGCTAAGATTCTCTGGTTGAAGTAAAGATGGTGGTGAGAAGCCACCCAGAAACCACCCATTTGCCCTCCCTAATTACCTCTCAGAGTTTCTCAATACTAAAACCTTGGAATAGCTAAATAATATGAACATCATTTGAAGACTCATGATTTAGGCTCACTATCATTTTACAGATGAGTCAAAGAAAGATAAAGGGAACTACTTGATTCATATAAAAAGTTACTGGCTGACTTGCAATCCAAGTCAGGTCTTGGGAATTTAATTCAGCACTTCATCCTCGACACCAGGGTTTTTCTGAAAACTATTTTATTTGTGTTCACTTTGGGGACATTTCTCATTGCTACAGACCAGAGAGAATGTAGCAGTTAAGACAAAGACTTTGGAGCTGCATTCCCTTATTAGCTGTGTGACCTTAACCTCTTGTAACCTCTCCCAGCAGCAGAGACCAACACTGAGAAGTCCATTTCCCCGGGTGACCAGCCAGTTACCTGGTGGCAGATTGATTACATTGGAGCACTTCCATCATAGAAGGGGCAACATTTTGTTTTTACTGGAATAGACATTTACTCTGGATATGGATTTGTCTTCCTTGCCCTCAATACTTATGCCAAAACTACCATCTATGGGCTTACAGAATGCCTTAACCACATTCATACTATTCCACACAGCAGCTCTTCTGATCAAGGAACTCACTTCACAGCAAATGAAGCATAGTAAAGAGATTATGCTTAAGGAATTTACTGGTCTTACCATGTTCCCCACTATTCTGAAGTTGCAAGCTTGTCAGACTGTTAGAATGACATTTCAAAAACTCAGTAATAGTGCCAACTAGGTGGCAAAGCTTTGCAAAGCTGGAACAAGGTTCACCAGGAAGCTATATATGCTCTGAATTAGCACCTAATATGTGCTAATTTCTTCCATAGCCAAGACTGATGGGCCCAGGAATCCAGGGGAGATCTACTAGCACATATCCTTAGTGATTCCTAGGAAATTTTGGGCTTCCTGTCCCTGTAAACTTATCCTCTGTGGCACTAGAGGTCTTAGCTTCAGAGGGAGGGATACTTCCACCAGAAAACACTCTAATAATTCCATTCATCGGAAATTAAGACTGCCACCCAGCCACTTTAGGTTCCTCATGCCTCCAAATTAACAAAGAAAGAAGGGAGTTAGAATGGTGCCTGGGGTGACTGATCCTGATCACCAAAGAAAAACTGAACCTCAACTCTACATGGAAATAAGGGAGGGTATATCTGAATATAGGAGATCTCCTAGGGTGTCCCACAGTACTCTCTCACTTTGTGACAAAGGTCAATGAAAACTATAGCAAGTAAAGTCAAGCAAGACTACTAGTGGCCCAGTCCATTCAAGAATGAAGGTTTGGGTCACCATACCAGGTAAAGAACCACAACCAGCTGAGATGCTTGATGAGGACAAAGGGAATGTAGAATGGGTAGTGGTGGAAGATAGTTATAAATACCAGTTATGACCATGAGACCAGGTAAATAAATAGAGAACATAATTGTCATTAGTATTTCCTCACTGTTTCAAATTTATGTGTACATAGTAAACAAATACATTTTTCTTCCTTCTCTCATTCACTTATACTAAGCTGTTTTAACTTTACATCATAGTACTTAAGTATTGTACTTTTGTATTAAGTATTGTTAAGTACTTTTTAATTGTTGTTTTGTATTGTTAATTTTGATCATAGTATTTAAGTTACATCTTAGGAGAAGAATGAATATCACCCGAGGGTTAGTGCATTTTTGGGTATAAGAAAGATAGTTATATCACATTAGACAGGAGTATGTCCTTGTTATTTCCTTTATTTGGAAATTAACTATGGTTTAAGGAAATGTGTATAGGTACCAAGTTGACAAGGGGTGGATTGTAATGATTTGTTTTGTGTGTTGAGTTAGCTATATCATGGTGCCCAGTTCTTGGTCAAACACTAGTCTAGATATTGTCGTGAAGGGATTTTTATTTTTAACATGTGATTATCATTTAAATGAGTAGACTCTGAGTAAAGCAGATTACTGTCCATAACATGGGCCTCATCCAATCAGCTGAAGCCCTTAGGAGAATAAGACTGGAGTCCTTAGAGGAAGAAGAAATTCTGCCGCCAGACTGCCTTTGGTCTTGAGCTGAAAAACCAACTCTTCCCTGAGTCTCTAGCCTGCCCACCTGCCCTGCAGATTTGGGGCTTGTCAGCCTCCAAAATCTTATGAGCCATTTCCTTAAAATAAATCTATATTTCGTTTTCTCTATTTCCCTTTTTCTTTCTTTCTTTCTCTTTCTCCTTCCCTCCCCCCTCATTCCCTCTCTCTTCTAATAGAAGATGATAGATAGTCAGATATTGGTTCTGCTTCTCTGAAAAAACCTGAATAACTGATATAAACACTATATAAGTATGTACTATTATGTTATTTTTATGTGCTTCATTATCTTAGGTATCTTTATGTGCCACCTCGAATTTCCTTTAGACTACAATATCAATTCTTGTTCATGGAACTCTTCAAATCACATTATAGGCATCAATTTCTCTCTGCTAAAATGTTAAGACCTTGGGGACAAAAACTGTGGTATTCATCTGTGTATTCCTATAGCAAACAGTATATGATCAATAAATATTTTTGAATGAATAAATGAAAGAATGGATGAATGTCTTATAACAGACACAGAAGTCCACTTATTCTTAGCTCATGTCACATAGATTCAATCAATTCTGTCAGTGTAACTGATGGCTACAGGTTGGTTATGCTGAAGGGCAAAAAGATTGAAAGCAGCTATTTCAGTGATGAATCACTTACTATAGGATCCATAACTGCCTTGACGTTCTTTAGCTAACATCTATTAGCTAAAATTTCCCAAAAGATCTTAATCATAACACCAGAGAAATCTATTCAAGTTTCCAAAGTCAGTTACTACAGTATAAGCTGTCTTTGGGCTGAGGGTGCTTAAGAACTCCGAGGGCATGCTCTGAAGAAATGTGAGCAGCTCTCAAGACTTCATGACTTCTCAAAACCAAAGAACCAGAGCCTGATAATCCTCAGTCTATCATCCCTCTTTAACTTAATGCTGTGGAATCAACATTGCAAGTGCTTCACTTACTGCAACCGGACTACACTTCTTAGTTGCCTGCTCATCTTCCAATTTTAGTATTTGATGAATGGGTGCAAACCAGAAGACAACCAGTACATCCAGAACAATGAGCATATACTCCCATGAGTTAGTGAGAGTCAACTGCTGGAATTTCAAACGAAACCATCTCATAATTATCACTGTAAAAATTGATGATGATGATGATAACAACAACAACAACAAGCAATTCTCAGCCAGGATTAAAGGCTTAACTTTTCAGCTCTTTGGGAATCCAACAGTTCTCCTACCACTTTGAAGAAATGAGCTTGAGGACTGAAGAAATTCGGTTCATAATGAGTCATAGAATCCCAGACTCTCAGAAGATCAGAGCTACAAAAATGATCTACATTCAATCAATCTCTGTAGAAGAGGTTGATATGGATAGATGTAGAAATATGTTCAAGATATATTGTCAAGAGCGCCTGGGTGGCTCAGTGGGTTAAGCCTCTGCCTTCGGCTCAGGTCATGATCTCAGGGTCCTGGGATTGAGCCCCGCATCGGACTCTCTGCTCAGCAGGAAGCCTGCTTCCTCCTCTCTCTCTGACTGCCTCTCTGCCTACTTGTGATCTCTGTCTGTCAAATAAATAAATAAAAATCTTTTTAAAAAATTTGTTAAAAAAATTATTGTCAAACTGAAAACAGTAAGTTGTAAGATAGTACATAGAATATCCATATTTCATAAACAACCACAAAAATGAAAACAAATAGAAAATATGTTTTCTGGAACATATGTATTCTCCAAAGTAAAAATAAACAGAAGATATGTGTTTCTGAGTACTTGAAGAAAGTACATCAAAACATTACCAGTGATTATTTCTGAGAGACTACAGTTACGTAGTGATTATGAAAACAGCACCTATTATTCCTCGTTCCTGTATGTATGCTGTTTGCAATGTGATTTTCCAACTTCTCCTACCAAAATGTGGTGTCATTTTCTCCTCCCCTTGAATCCTGCTGGCCTTGTGACTTGCTTTGGCCTACAGAAGCAACTGGAGTAAAGTTGAGACAGTTACAAACCTCAGCCTCCGCTGGGTATTATATAACATTGAGGAATCACAGACCTGCACCCCTGAAAAAAATAATACATTATGTGTTTAAAAAATATATAAAAAATAAATAAATAAAGGCTTCCACTTGCCTTTTTTTTTTTTTTAAGATTTTATTTATTTATTTATTTATTCGACAGATAGAGACAGAGAGGCAGGCAGAGAGAGAGGAGGAAGCAGGCTCCCTGCTGAGCAGAAAGCCTGATATGGGGCTTGATCCCAGGACTCTGGGATCATGACCTAAGCTGAAGGCAGAGGCTTTAACCCACTGAGCCACCCAGGTGCCCCTCCACTTGCCCTTTTAAGGCCCTGCTCAACCACTAGGAGAACAAGCCTCAAACCAGCCTACTTTGTGATAAAAGAGATAGAACCCAAACATCCCATTGCTCTACCTGACAGCCAGCCCTCCAGATTTGCAGATGAAACTATCCCATACCCATCAGTTCCCAGCTGATATAGACCATAGATATGTAGAGAGGTGAGCAGTCTCCAGTGTGATCTCCTAAGCTTGGACCAGACCAGCAAAATTAACTAAACATTTAGAGTCACAAACAATAAAAACGCTTATTATTTCAAGCCACTGGATTTGAGTGCAATTAGTTATGCAGCAATAGTTAATGGATAAATGTGGACACAACCTAAAAATCCTCTCCTATAATGTAAAAATTTTCAATGACCATATATTGCTTTTTTTCATACATTTTTTTCATATATTGTTTTTTCATATATTGTTTTTTTTCATATTTTTTTAATCAAATGGCAAAATAAGGTTTGTGTTTTCTTTTAAATTTATAGCCCTTTCAAGAGAAGAAAACTGAAGACCTGAAGGGGAATTGCCCAGTAAGTTAGGAACTCTGGCTGCAAGGGAGAAAAACCTAATTCAGACCTGAAGCAAATTAACTAATATACTGATTCACAGGCCCCTGAGGCCCTGAGTGGAGTATTTCTGGTTTCAGGAATGATTGAGTCTAGGTGATCAAATCCTATTTGCCCCTTGTCTTTAGAGACATGTCTTAAAAGAAGTCGCTGTGGCCAATGTCAAAGAGGTTACTGCCTATATTCTCCTCTAGGATTTTGATGGATTCCTGCCTCACACTGAGGAAACAAAAGCAAAAATGAATTTTGGGGGGCGGGGGGACTTCATCAAGATAAAAAGCTTTTGCACAGCAAAGGAAACAGTCAACAAAACTAAGAGGCAATCCACAGAATTGGAGAAGATATTTGCAAATGACACTTCGGATAAAGGGCTGATATCCAAGATCTATAAAGAATTTAATCAAGCTGAACACCCAAAAACAAATAATCCAATCAAGAAATGGGCAGAAAACATGAACAGACACTTCTCCAACGAAGATGCACAAATAGCTAAGAGACACATGAAAAAATGTTCAACGTCACTAGCCATCAGGGAAATACAAATCAAAACCACAGTGAGATTCTACGTTATACCAGTTAGAATGGCCAAAATTAACAAGATAGGAAACGACAAGTGTTGTCAAGGTTGTGGAGAAAGGGGAACCCTCTTATACTGTTAGTAGGCATGCAAACTGGGGCAACCACTTTGGAAAACAGTATGGAGGTTCCTCAAGATGTTAAAAATAGAGCTACCCTATGATCCAGCAATTGTACTACTAGGTATTTACCCCAAAGATACAAATGTAGTAAACAAAACAAAAAAAAAATTGTTCATAGCAGCAATGTCCACAATACCCATACTGTGGAAGGAACTGAGATCCTTCAACTGATGAATGGATAAAGATGTAGTCCATATATACAATGGAATATTTTTCCACCATCAGAAAGGAGGAATACCCACCATTTACATCAATATGGATGGAACTGGAGGGGATTATGCTAAGTGGAATAAGTCAAGCAGAAAAAGACAAGTATCATATGGATTCGCTCATATGTGGAACACAAGGAATAGAGCAGAGGACCACAGAGGAAGGGAGGGAAAACTGAATGGTAAGAAATCAGAGAGGGAAATAAACCATGAGACCCTGGAGTCCAGGAAACAAACTAAGGGTTACAGAAGGGAGGGAGTTAGAGGGATGGGGTAACTCAGTAATGGGTATTAAGGGAGTTACATGTTGGGGTGAACACTGGGTGTTATATGCAACTAATGAATCGTTGAACACTACAACAAAAACTTATGATGTACTATATGCTGGCTAACAGCGTAATAAAAAAAATCTATTTGTGTGGGATCTGTTTTTCTCTTCTTGTACAACTCTTCTGGTTTGGCTTCATTCTCAGGCAGGTGATCCTCAGAGTAAAAAGATAGCCATCAATAGGTTTAGTAGCATCCCATATAAAAGAGAATTCTTCTTCCCTAAAACTTCTAGCAAAGTCTCAGGATTCATTCTAATTAGCCCAGATTGGGTCACAGGCTCATCTCTCATTCAATCACTGTTGTTCTTATTAGTCACATGTATGCATATCCCACCCCTCAGTCAGGGGTTTGCACTGAATGGAGAAGGGGCAGTTACTCCTGAAAACTGGGGTGCTGTTAACCTAAGAAGGGGAAAGTAGGAATTTAACAGGGGGGGGGGACAAAACAGAGGCTCACAACACCTAAGGACCTATAACTACGAAGTGGCCAAGTTGGCAATAAACCCCAGGTCTTGGAACTCCCAGCACAGCACTGGAAAATGCCATTCTCCATCTTGGCATTATACGGTATATGCAACTGTGCCCTCACATGCATTCTCCATCTGGCAAGCAGTCCAAAAACACTATAAAATGTTCTGCAGTTTGAAACTTTACAACAAAATCCTGTGCTTTTATAAATTAAAGTGAAGTAACTGTAGCTCCACTATTGGGAAACAACACAACTCATATTCATACATTCAATAACCATCTTGTCACCACCACTATCTGCCTAGGTCCTAGGTCTCTTATCAGCATATAAATGAAAAGCAATACAGACACCCCAACGGGGGGCTAAATTTAATTATTATCCCACAACCTATCTGTTTGGCAACCTTCCCAAGCAGAGTGCCTTATCACAGCAAACCCATGGTGGAAGGGGCAGTATTATTTGAAATGTGGGATAAACCAAGTTCCTGAAAATAAAAGCTCTAAAAGCTCTACTTATTTATAAATAAAATAAAATACAGTAACTCTCATGCCATTCTCCTACAGTTTCAAAATGTTTACATGTCATCACGTTTGCTACACCCTGTCATAGCAAAGCCTCCTGACTCACTTTAAAGTAAAAGAAAACTAAGACCCAGAGAAAGAAACCAACACGTTCAGGGTCACTGCTTAAGGAGAGGTGTGTCAGCTCTGACCATCCAGGAGTAGAAAGGAATCTGACCTACAAAGGAGGAGGTGAAGACGTTTTTCTTCCACATATTTTGACATCACATAGACAAAGTTGGTACATACTGGAAAATACTTGATGTTCTTACCATCCCAAAATAAAATGCCCTCCTCCTCTGACTCATCTGATAATTAATCATGGACTGCCTTCTGGCATTTCTTCTTTGGTTATTTTGAACTGGGAATTAATCTTTATACTTTGCTTTTCTTGTGTTTGCTGTGTCTCCCAATTAGATACAGTGCCTTAGGGGTAAGGACTCTATATTAAGCCAGCAAAGATGAGTAGATTCCTCCCTGTGTGCCATCTCCAATCAACTACTCATAACTAGTGGGATGTTGGGACGTTTGATGCCAGAGTTCTGTGAGAAAGAGGCCTGAAGTTCTTGGTAATGCCCGCAATGGGTTTCATGTGGTGGAGTGGGGGCGACTCTAAGTTGTCCAGATACTTGCTACCTTGCAACCCTAGACCCAGCTCCCTTCTCATTGGACCCCAAAGCTACCTATCTTTCATGAAACATTGATCTGTATTCTTTATCTAAGATTTAAGCCTTTGTATGGGTATGGATAAATAAATATTAGGTATGTATCCAATATAAACACAGATAGTTTTTTAAAAATCTGTTTTCTTATCAAAAAGTTACTATGAGCTTTGTGTTGCACATTTAGAAAATAAAGAGTAAATTACAACAAATACAATAAGATCAACAAAAATGACTATCATTATGTCATCCAGAGATAACCACTGCTAATAACTTGGAGTGTTCTTTGCCAGTTAATTTATTTTTCAAATTGGATTCCTCCCTGTGATATTGTGATTTATAATAAGGAAATACAGTAGTCCCCCTTACGTGCAGGGAATATATTACAAGACTCCCAGTGGATGCCTGCAACTGTAGATGGCACTAAAACCTGTATATTCCATGTTTTTTCCTTTATGCACATAACTATGATAAAGTTTAATTTCTAAATTAGACACAATAAGAGATTCACAGCAAGGACTAAAAATAGGGGTACCTTTGTGGCTCTGTCGGTTGAGCATCTGCCTTCAGCTCAGGTCGTGATTCTGGGGTCCTAGACTCAAGCCCTGTGTGGGGCTCTCTGCTCAGCGCGGAGTCTGCTTCTCCCTCTGCCCCTTCCCCTGCTCGTGCTCGCTCACTCTCTGAAATAAATAAATAAAATCTATTTCTAAAAAGGAGTAAAAACAGAACAATTGTAACAATACACTGTCATGAAAATTATGTGGTATCTCTCTCTCAAAATATCAATTGCACCATACTCACCCTTCTTCTCCTGACCACATGAGGATAAAATTCCCCTATCATGAGATGAAGTGAAGTGAATGCCATAGACATGGCAACATGCGTAATTAACAGTAGGCTTTTATTGACCTTCTGATGATTCGTCAGAAGGAGAATCACATCAGGCTTCTATTGACCTTCCGACATGACAATTCATCAGAAAGAGAATTGTCTGCTTCCAGACCGCTGTTACCCATAGGCAACTAAAACTGAAAAGCAAAGCCAAAGATAAGGTTTGGGGAGGACTGCTCATGTATATCTGGTCCTGGTCTCTGTCCTATTTCTGGCACCACTCCTGAAACCCTTGAAATTTCCTATGATAAGTTCCATAGGTGTGTTTTTGTTATGTTAATGAAGTAACAACGGGAAAGGCCCTAGGTAAAACCAGGCCAGGGCTGGTTGCCAGGGCAATCAACCTTGTGAGTAGAGGGTTGGAACTTTTCTACCTCACCTCCTGACCTTTGGGGAGGAGAGACCAACCAGAGATTTGATCAATAACCAATAGCCAACGATTCAATCAATCATGCCTATGTAATGAAGCCTCCATAAAAGGCCAAAAGGATGGGGTTTGGAGAGCTTCCAGACTGCCAAACACATAGAGGTGGTGGGAGAGTGGTATGCCTGGAAAGGGCACCGAAGCTTCCCATTTTCCCCCATTTTTTCCCTATGCCTTTGCCCTATGCATCTCTTTGATCTGGCCATTCATGAGTTATATCTTTGTATGAGAAACTGATGATCTAGTAAATAAAATTTCTCTTTGAGTTCTGTGATCCCTTCTAGAAAATTAATCAAACCTGTGGAGGATTATGGAGGGCACGTATTGCATGGAGCACTGGGTGTGGTGCATAAACAGTGAATCCTGGAACACTAAAAAAAATTAAATTAAATTTTTTTTTAATTTATTTATTTGTCAGAGAGAGAGGGAAAGAGAGCAAGCAAGCACAGGCAGACAGAGTGGCAGGCAGAGTCAGAGGGAGAAACAGGCTCCCCGCCAAGCAAGGAGCCCGATGTGGGACTCGATCCCAGGAAGCTGGGATCATGACCTGAGCCGAAGGCAGCCGCTTAACCAACTGAGCCACCCAGGCGTCCCTTAAATTAAATTTTTAAAAAAACAAAACCCCGTGGAGGAGGTCATGGGAACCTCTAATTTGTAGCAGCTCTGTCAGAAGCACAGGTGATAACCTAGGCTTGCAACTGGCATCTGAAGAGAGAAGGGGAAGTCTTGTAGGACTGAACTCCAACTGTGGAATCTGATGCTATCTCTAGGTAGACAGTGTCAGAATGGAATTGAATTATAAGACACCCTCCTAATGTCAATAGCAGTGTGTGTTATTGGTTTGAGGAAGGCCCCTGCATCCCGCCCCAACACACACACACACACACACACACACACACACACACACTGGAATTGGATTTAGGAACCCAAAAGACCCCCAAATGTGGTTTAGGCCAGTATATATTTTTAAGTTGATTTCATCACTTAGCATTGAATTTTGAACATTTTATTTGTTTTTTTAAAGACTCTATTTATTTGACAGACAGAGATCACAAGTAGGCAGAGAGGCAGGCAGAGAGAGAGAGGAAGGGAAACAGCTCCCCGCAGGGTAGAGCACCCGATGTGGGGCTCGATCCCAGGACCCTGAGATCATGACCCGAGCCGAAGGCAGAGGCCCCAACCCACTGAGCCACATAGGTGCCCCTGAATCTTGAACATTTTAAATGTAATCATTCTTCCAAAAAAACTATGTTTACTCCAAATACTCCATCACGTGGATTTTCATGTGTTTATCTCCAATTTATTTGAGGCTCTATTTGTATTAAAGTATATTGGTTTTAATGGTTTAGGTAACTATTTATAACTTTCTCCAGAGCATTAGGACTTCCCCCTGCACTATTACAATTAAATGAAACATTTTCAGGGGTTCATTTTCTGAACTGGAAAACATCCTGAATTCAAAACCAGCAAAGATATAAGTTTTGTTTGCCTATATTGCTGGAAAAACAAATGATCTTATAAGAAAAGGAGAATAATAGCTAGGTTAATGTGTATCTGTTCACATAAAGTCTGGAAGCAAATTATATTTTTTAACTGAATTATGAATGTACACTAAAGCCATCTGGCTAATCTTTCTCCCCCCACCCTTAAATGTCTTTAGAATCTTCACATCCTTTTTTAAAAATGTTTTCAATTCAAGTATACTTGACATATATTAGTTTCAGATGAATAAGTTACTGATTCAATGTTTTAGAGAAAAAATATTTATACACATTTTGAAATGCTCACCACAATAAATGTAGTGACCATCTCTCACTATACAAAGTTATGGCAATATCATTGACCATGTTCCCTATGCTGTACTTTTCATCCCCATGACCTATTTATTTTAAAATTAGAAGTTTGTACCTCTTAATCCCCTTTACCTATTTCATTTATTCCCCCAATCCTCTCCCTTCCCACAACCATCAGTTTGTTCTCTGTATTTATGAGGATGTTGCTTTTTACTTATTATTGCTGTGTGTTTGTTCACTGGTGTTGTTTTTTCAGATTCCACATGTAAGTGAAATCATATGCTGTTTGTCTTTCTCTGTCTGATACTTACTTCACTTAGCACAGTGCCCTTTACATTCATCCGTGTTTTCACAAATGGCAAGAAATTTATGGCTAAGTATATATGTATATATATGTATATATATATATCCCATTGTGTGTGTGTGTATATATATACACACATTGTGTGATATATTTATCTATGTATATATATATATATATATATATATATATATATATCCCATCTTCTTTATCCATTCATTTATCAATAGGCACTTAAGTGGTTACCACATCTTAGCTATTATAAATAATATTGCAATAAATATAGGAGAATCCTTACATCTTTCTGAATCAATGTTTCTTATTTTTTTTCAGGTAAATACCCAGAAGTGGAATTACTGGATCGTATGGTATTTCTATTTTTACATTTTTGAGGAACTTCATACTGTTTTCCAGAGTGGCTACACCATTCACATTCCTACTGACAGGGCACAAGGCTTCCCTTTTCTCCACATCTTCTCTAACCCTTGTTATTTCTTGTCATTTTGATACTAGCCATTTTTTAGACACTCCACATCCTTGAAGCCAGGAGGAAAAGAGTCATATTGTCCCCAGAGAACTTCATTAATCTCATGGCAGGTAACACAGTCTTCACATTTCATTTAGGGAACATTCCACAGAAGTTGCCTTTGAGGCTAAGATTAGGGAGAAAGAAGAGCCATCAAGGACTGGAACATCCTAGCAATTATCCAAAGTAGGTCCTTTATAGGGATTTTTATTCTTTCGTAGACCTGAAAATAAACTTTAGACCTAACTACTCTTTGTAAGTTACTTCATTTTGATCTACATTCGCAGTTCCTAAATTTACGCATAATAATGACCTGACGGCTTGTTAAAATTCACATCCCCAGGGTTTACCTCAGATCTTCTAAATCAGAATCTTGGGGTAAAGAAGAGGAAAGCTGAAGAACCTGTAATATAGAAGATCCCCTAGGTGATTCTGACACAGCCCATAGGAAACCACTGTCTAAAAACAAACAAATGGAATTGAAAATCTCTGCCAAAAACTTGCTATTCGGTCTGCTTGATTTAGTATCAAACAAAGTGATTAACTTATCTTGATGAAATAGGCTTCCCCAATCCCCAAGCCAAATAATATATATTAAACATTAACATTGTGTTCATCTATGTCCTTGGCCAATGGCTTGCAAATCTTTCACTATCAAATTATAGGACTCTGATAATTGGTCCTCTGCACACATCTCAGAAATTTCTATAATGTCTTCAGCAGCCAATTGGCACACCTAGGAAACAGGAAATAACTAAGATTACCATTCAGTTTATGTAGTTCCAGGCAAGAGCAAAGAACACTGACATTTTAGTGGCCCTAACTGGTTCTGGGAAGGGAAAATATACCATGTCTGGTTGACATTTTGAAATACTAAAAATAGGTCAAGGATCCTTATCTACTACTCTCTACTTAAGAATCCTTACCTGGGGTTTTGTTTGTTTGTTTTTTGGTTTTTTGGCTAGGAAAGAAACATATAAGGCATATCCTTACTTGAGAACATTACAACATGATGAGGAAAAGTGAATGGATTCCAAATAACAAGAATTCAAGAATATAAGACATCCCATAATCAAAGGCTAGAGCGTCAGTACCAGACGAATTTGGTGAAGAGAAAAACTATGTGAGATTTGGCCTATATAATTACATTAGCCTTGCAGATGGCACCTTGCCTACGATCGTAGTTTCCTACGATCTCTATTTTTAAATGTCTCATTATAATTCCATCTCTGGAACCTGGATCCATTAACCATTTTTACCTGTGGATATATTTGGGGAACTTTTTTGAAAGCCTGATTTTAACCATAAATCAATCAGTTAGAACTCTCAACATAACATCCATTTAAAGAAGTAATTATAATTCACCCTCTCCTTCTGGCCATCCTAAGATAATTTTTCACCCCAGTGATCCAATTCTGAATTGTCCAAAAGACATCATTTTCAGAAGAGCTGGGCACAAATAATAGAGAGCAGACTTTGATCAGTTGTATCCAATTTATTGTCCTTTCAGAAGAGAATTTTTGTCTTACTGTAATGGAAATGTGAGCATTTGGAACAGACCCTACTGAATAGTGCTATAGATACAAATATATTTTAATAGTAAATATAACCTCAGAATATTTTTATTACAGAAAAGAGATTTTATGACTATAGTCCCACCCACCAGAGAGAAGCACTGTTAATACCTTGATACATCCAAATCTTTTCCTAATATATCTCACACACACATACACACACACACAAGTGTGTATATAACAAATATGATAAAAATTAAAATGATAAAATTATATATATTTTTGTAAATCTATTTTGTAATTACACATATTTTTGTAAAATTATAAAA
>PISX010029622.1:0-19811 GCA_004024625.1 Mellivora capensis
AGTACCTCCTCTCCGGACTTCACCAGCAGAACCCCATATAAGCCCCTACCTCTTTGCCCCACGTGCGACTTCCCGACTCTCTTTCCCCCAGAGTCGCGGAACCTCGCCCGAGGGTGCTTGCAATAAAGCCGGTCCTCGAATGCTCGCTTGCCTTGGTGCCTTTATTCCATTCAATCGGTCTGTGATCAAACCTAACAGTAATGTTATGTTTAATTTTCTGAGGACCCTCCATACTGTTTTCCATAGCAGCCATACCATATAATACTTCCACCAACAGTGCACAAGGGTTCCAGTTTCTCCACATCTTTGTCAACACCGTTGTTTGTTTGTTTGTTTGTTTGTTTTTAAAGATTTATTTATTTGTTTATTTGACAGAGAGAGAGATCACAAGCAGGCAGAGAGAGAGAGGAGGAAGCAGGCTCCCTGCCAAGCAGAGAGCCCGATGCGGGACTCGATCCCAGGACCCTGAGATCAAGACCTGAGCCGAAGGCAGAGGCTTTAACCCACTGAGCCACCCAGGCGTCCTGTTGTTTGATTTTTGATAGTAGTCATCATCATGGCCATGAGGTGGGCATAGGCATTGAGGTTTTGATTTGCATTTCCCTGATGATGAGCCGTGGTGAGCGTCTTTTCATGTGCTTGTTGGCATTGGTTTATCTTCTTTGGAGAAACGTCTGTTCAAGTCCTTCATCCATTTCCTAATTTTTCTGTTGTTGACTTTAGGAGTTCTCTCTATATTCTACATATGAATCCCTTGTCAGAGGTAAGGTTTGCAAATGCTTTCTTACATTCCTTGGGGGAGCCTTCTCATTCAGTGGATGGTGTCTTGTGAGGCACAAAACTTTTAATTTTCATGAAATCCAATTTGTCTATTTTTGCTTTTGTTGCCTGTGCCTTTGGTGTCATGTCCAAGAAATCATCACCAAATCCAGTGTCATGAAGCTTTGTCCTGTGATTTCTTTCAAGAGTTTTATTGTATTAGGTCTTACATTTAAGTTCTTGGTCCATTTTGAGTTAATTTTTGTATATGGTGTGAGGTAGGGGTCCAATTTTATCCTTTGGCATGCAGAGCTCCAGTTTTCCCAGCACTCTTTGTTGAAAAAACTGACCTTTCCCCATGGAATGGTCTTAGCTCCCTTGTCAAAAGTCATTTGATTGTGTATGTGGGGGTTAATTTCTGGGTCCTCTATTCGATCTCATCCGTCTCTATGCCTGTCTGTATGCCAACACCACACTGTTTTAATTACCATAGCTTTATAGCAGGTTTTGAAATCAGGAAGTGTGAGCCCTCCAGTTTTGTTCTTTTTCAAGATTATTTTGGCCATCTGGGGCCACATCCCATGTGTGATATTATTGCATATGTCAATTCAACAAATACCAATTAAATTCCCACTCTTCACCATGTTTCAGGCCCTGAGGATTGGACATGTGTAGTCCTAAGCTCTGGTGTGGTAGAGTCATGCTCTGGGGCAATGTCAGAGACAGGCAGGGTTAAAAATCACAGTATCTCCATTTCACAGATCAGCACATGGAGGCTCAGAAAAGTAAAGGAACTTGCTGCCAAGTCACAAAGCTGGAGTGAATGGAGTCTGAAATTTCCAGCTTTCTGATCCTCTCCCCCACCCCAACCAGATTTTCTAGTTCTCGATCCCCAGATGGTGGAAGAAGGAGGAGGGAGAGAACTGGGTAAGGCTGCTATGCCCTGGGATTCCGAAGGGGTCATGTGAATGTCTAGAAGGAGTCTGCAGGTGGTTTGCTATCCACATGTGCTAGAAGTCCCCTTCTAGCTCAAGAGATGTTGGGCAGAGGGGATTAACATTGCTGTGTATCCTCTGGTGGCAACAGCTCCAAGTCTCTTGCCAGTTTCACTCTATACCTTCCTCACAGCCTCTTATCAATTTTTTTCTTGTGTTACAGAGATCTGTGGGCAGGACCTGACATCCCGGTGGCTCTTGTGCTTCCTGTAGGCGGCAGCCCTAACCTATGGCCTGTAACTCTCATAGAACCAGAGAAGGGCCCAGTGCACATAAGACCTCCAAAATATTAGCATGCAAAAGAAATGAGCACCCTTCCCCTCTGTCCACAAGTGGCCTGGCTGCCTCTGTGAGATGGAGGGAACTTCTCCACAGTGACCTGGGAAGGTTAGAAAGCCTCAGGGCCAGCTGTTAATTTGAAGAGCACAAGTCTATATCTTTTCAGGCTCCAGATGAAAGGGGAGCACAGAGCCCGGCTCAAAAGAGAACCCCCCAGTCCATCCCTGGGGCCAGGGCACTCCCAAGATCTGCGGGTCTGGGGGCACCAGGTCACAGTGGCACCCATGTGTGGGCACAATCCTGGCAAGGAGGCCTGACACCCACGCCCCCCAGCAGAGGGAGAAACCAAGGCTGAGAGGAGGGAAGCCACTTGGCTGAAGTTTTAGCCTCCCTGAGGCAGGCTCTTTCCATTCTTGACTGTGTTTACCACGTACGCATGGATGGGTGACCATCTGCTCTCAGTTCTGCAGGGTCCATACCCAGATGGGAATTAGGGGATCATACTGTAAGTCCATTTCTAATCTATGAGTAACCACTGTACTGTTTCCATAGGGGTTACCCCACTTTACATTCCCATCAGCAGGGGCTCCTTGTGTCCCTGGAAGGGACATCATCCTGTTGCGGGTGTGCACACTGAGGCTGACCTGCCCAAGGCTCCCGTGTGCAAGGTGGCCACCAGGCATAAAGCAGCCTGGCTGCAAAGCCCGTCTTCTGTCCATGCCATCACGCTGCCTGCTCTGTGTTGGGGCTGGTCATCCCCTCTTCATGGACTTACCAGCAGGATTAAAACAAGAGAGCTCATGCAGCGGGACACCTGGGTGGCCCAGTGGGTTAAGCCTCTGCCTTCAGCTCAGGTCATGATCTCAGGGTCCTGAGATCGAGCCCCGCATGGGGCTCTCTGCTTGGCAGGGAACCTGCTTCCTCCTCTCTCTCTGCCTGCCTCTCTGCCTCCTTGTGATCTCTGTCTGTCAAATAAATAAATAAAATCTTTAAAAAAAAAAAAAGAAAGAAAGAGCTCATGGAGCACCGTCACCCCATGCCAGGCACAGGGTGATGCCCAATAAGAACCCTTTCTTCAAAGCTTCACAGAACATTCTGGGGTTTCCAAATCAGCATCCAGATCCCAAGGCTGGCTGAGTCCTTTGGGGAGTCAAAATGATTAGTGAGATATATATATATATGTAGCCTACGAGAAGCAAAGTCTTAAGTGACTCAAGTGGACAGGTCAGTGAATGTTTATATTTGCATGCATTGGGATATCCACCCTTCGGATCAAGAATTAGGATATTTCCAGCACCTCAGAAAGTTCTCTCTGTCCCTTCCCAATCAATGCTCTCAGAAAAGTCACCATCAACTGAGAAGTATATATGTACATACACTCAACATGTGCGGGCTATGGTTGTTGCTGTTGTTATCGTCCTTGGCTGCCTTTCCAGAACCTTCCGCCAATTCAAGGTCACACTGAGGCATGTAACCCTACATGGGAAGCCCCAAAAGTCTCTTGTCAGCACCCTCAGCTCTTATTTGGGGACTTGGAGGATCACTGGTCTTAGGAGTATCCCCTGGGGAGATGCCTACCCTTGGGAATGGGCAAACTATCTTTTTGGCGAGTGAAGCTGTATCATTCATTCCCATTCTTCAGATTAAGAAACTGAGGCTCTCTTGGAGTCCATGGCGGTACAAGCTGCTGCAGCACTAAGAGGTCCCTGGGAGTTTTACCAGCAGGTCTTGTGTCTTCTTTGGGACACAAGAGCTGTGCCCTGTGTGGCCAGAGCCCAACACCTGGCCCCCAGGACTGTCCTCTGGGCTCCCTCCTGAGGTCGCCGTCCCGGGGAGTGGCTGGAGACGAGGCCACTCTGCCAGGACAACCTTAGCTCCACACGGACCTCCGTCATTACCACTCCAAAGGGCCTCACCTTCCCTGTTTCCCATCAACGCCTCAGCATGCATGAAATATTGGGAAAATGGGACTGAGTATTAGGTAATGACTGTCCAATTTATTCTGACAGCAAGAACCAGAGGGAGGAAATTGACATTGGTGATTTTACTTAGGCCCTGACAACCTTAATTAATCTTCACTCCTTTCCCAGAAAGCAGGGGTCTCCGACAGCTGTGCTGAGCTCAGGCGGGGGCCTCGAGTGTGCTGACCGCCCGTGGCAGTGTGGACAAGACCGCCAACTTGGGGAGCCCTAAAAGACCGGGCCGGGCTCCCAGTCAAACCTTCATCCTGGGTCCCTCCAGGCAAGCTCACCAGGCGAGGCCAGCCTCCAAGAGAGGCAGAGAAAGCCAGAGAGCCTCTACCCCCTTCTCAGAAGGGAACACTGAGGGCTGGAGAGGGGCCGCATCTTGCCTGAGGCCCACTGTGAATCCGCCCCTCGGTCCTCTAACAACACGGAGGGCACCAGCCCTCAGCAGTGAGGACGGCCATGTCCTGTCAGTGGCCTTCAGGGGAGACATCCAGGAGAGGGCAAGATGGCTGGGGGTGATGGGAAATCCGGGCTTCCTGTTGCTGTCCCGGAGCCCGCTCCTTGAGAGTGCAGCAGCACATCCAGGTTCTGCCAGGCCTCAGGGAAGGGACTCAAGCTCACCTGCCAGCCTCCCCACAAGGACGGCCTCACTGGGAGCTCCCACTCCTCCTCGATCATCGACAAAAGCTTTACTGACTTTCAGGGCTCCCCCAAATGGGGTGACATGCTTCACTGGCTTCTCAAACCAGCTCTGGGCACCACCCTTCAGTGTGTGCCTTTGAGCTGGTAGAAGGGTCTAGACATTGGGCCAAGGATGATAAAAACAACAGCCAGCACGTATAGGGGGTTTCGGTGCGCTACACCTTTTCTTATCAGGCAAGCGCCATGGGGTCTTTCAACACCTCTGTGAAGGTTACACCATTACTACTCCTTTTCTCAGAACCAGCAGCTAAGATTCGGTGAGGGTAAGTCCGTCCGCCAAGGTCCCAAGGCTGGTATGGCAGAACAGGACCTCGAAGCTTGTTCTGTCTGACTTCCCAGCCAACCGTTCTCCCACATGGCCCCAAGATACTGTCCTGTACTGTGTCTCAGCTCATCCATCCCTGCTCCCTGACAAAGAGAACCCCAAGGATCCTAGGGCAGGTGACACAAAGGCGGCCACCCTCCCTGACCTCATCGGAGTCACTCCAGCCACTTGGCTTCCCAGCTCCCTGTGCTCGCTTGGGGCCTGGACTCTCTCAAGCCCCTGGGAGGCTGGCCAGCAAGGCCTGCATACCTGTGGGCAATTAGGCAAGTCCCGTAGGGGTGTGTGACTCATCCCCCAGCTATGTGGGGAGCCTGCAAGGAGGCCAAGGATGGACCCCTTCCTCCTGTCCACTCTGATTTCAGGTGGTATTCTCCAAAATCCCCATAGTTCCCAGACTTGGCATGGCTCCAGGTGAAGAAGAGAGAAATGGACATTGGGCCATCGGTGGGAGGGTATGGGTAGCATGCTTCTTGGGTCCTTTTACTGGTCCCCTGAGCCTCAGTGTTGCCCTACCCCCATGAAATGGGGACATTTGCCCCAGCTCACTGGGAATGTCCAGAGACTCCAGCATCAGGCTGCTGAGCATGCTTTGTGCTGTGTGCTCCAAGATCCCCAACAGCTTTAGTAACAAAATGTAAATGATGCTTCCATTAATAGCATTAACTAGAGAAGTTTCTGGATGGAGCAAAGAAAAGAAAAGAAACAAGAAACAAAAAACAAAAAACCCACAGGCTTTGGAGGCCAATGGTGCAGGTTTGTATTGGGCTGTGCCCCTCACTGTCTGGGTGTTTCTTAGGCTGCAGGCTCAGTTTCCTCATCTGTAAAATGGGCTTAATAATCCTGCCTTGCAAGATTGTTCTGATTCCATGACATAAGAATATTTGTGATTTCAATAGAATAACATATTCTAATGAAAAGATGCCTGGAATGGCACCTGGTCAGTAACTAGCACTACGCTTGCCCACCCATTGGCTTATTTCTGAGCGGCCCATATTCTATGGAGGAGGAAATGAAAGCCCAGAAAGTTAAGTGTCTCGTCCCAGGTCACACAGCTGGTGAGCGGCTGAGTCAGAATTTGACCCCAGAGCCCAGGCTGCTCTAGCCTCTGGGGCTGGGGGGAGAACGCCAGGGTGCTGAAGGTAGAAAGAAGCCGCTGGAGTCTCAGCCTTTTCCTCGAGGCCCAGGCCCATGGCCTCCTGAGGTGCCCCGTGGGCCTCCTCCCGTCCCACCCTTGGCCTCCCCTCCCAGGCCGCCCAGGGCCCCAGCGTCCAGCGAGGGGGGCCCGCGCCAGCCCTGGCGCCACATGAAAGGTCCCACGTGGCTCTGGGAGCCAGCTTCACACTCAGGGACGCCTTCCCACAGAAATGTGTCAAAAAGTCAGTTTGATCCCGTCTGCTCTGTGTGTTCCCACAGCCCCGTCCCGCCTCCCAAACCATGGGCCGCCATCTGCGGCTCCCCGCCTGAGGTCTGCGGCCTCCCAGTGGCTCCAGAGGCGGGGACCTCACTCCAGCATTTTCCATGGATTCATTTCCAGCAAACAGAGGCCTCATCTCCCCACCTCACGGGGCTGGGGGGGCCGGGGCGGGTGGTGGGCCAGTGGCAAGTCTCTCCACTCCTCACCTTTCAAAGAGGTGGGCTTCAGGTTGGGAAGAGTTATGGGCTTCGCTCCTCAGTTCCACCCCCTCGGCTCCTCGGGCTGCAAGCCGTTCCCTGGGGGAACTCTGCCATGGCCCCTGGCAGCCAGGACCCAGGGGAGACTTGCCCTCCTGGAGTCAGAGGAAGGGAAGGAAGGACTTTCTGGAAGCCACCCTGGGTGTTTTCCACTGGGAAGATATGCTGCAGGCTGTGTTTGCCTCTGCACATCTCAAGAACAATGCTCCTGGGCAGGGGGACCCTGTTCTGGGCAAACACAAGGGAGACCTCAGGACTCGACACAGGTAGATAGCCCAAAAATACGGGGAGAGGCAAAGACACAGAACCTCAGTCGAGACTTCTGGAACATTTCTTATGCTCACCTCTCAAGGCCTTAGGATGTGTTCCCACCCTTCCTACCTGCGCCCAGGGCCGGGAGACAGGGGAACTGCCTGAAGGGAGCTGGCTCCACCAGGAGATGGGGTGTCCCCCCAGATTCTGATGGGTGTTGGACATTAGCAAACCTGGCGAGGGTTATTTCCCCTAGAATGTTCAGTTTCTTCAACGATAGCAAGTTCCTAGCCGCGGAGCACAGAGAGAGGCAGTGGGGCCCTGGGAGCCCAGAATCCATCACTAATTCCTTCTCCAGCAGAGGCCAAGGTGGGCTCTGGGGAGGGAACTTTACCGAGGACTGCCACATGTCATTAACATTTCCAAATACAGGGAGCTATTGTATCTCTTTTTCGAAGAGATTAGGTCTTATTTGTTGCTCAAAATCACGTGGTACTTAAGTGGCAGACTTGGGATCTGTACTGCACTCCATCTGACTACAGTTCATGCTCTTTCCACCTCTCCAGGGCCTCCCAACGGCAGCGTGTGAACCTAGGGCCTCCTACCACCATGGAGGGAGAGGAAACCACCCCTAGATATCGTGTCACCCTGTGAGACATTAACTCCTCAGAGTTCAAAGTTCATCTGTGGCACTCACGGTAATTATATTAAAATAATCATATTGGCCACTCTCACTTCTTGAGTGCTTACTATGCGCTAGGCAGTGTTCTAGGCACGTTCCATCACGAACAAATCGAATCATCAGACAACCTTGTGAGCACAGTACTCTTATTATCCCCATGTTAAGAGCTCAAGCAATTTGCCCCAGGTAACACAAGTGGGATTTGAGGAAGACCTGGGCAACTTGAGCTTTTGTTTTCTCAATCAGGGTCCCGAGGGCTCTCTCTGGACCCCACTGTTTCATTCATTTTCCCAGCATTCAGGGGAGTCTGCTCTGTGTCACAGAAAGGGAACAAAGGCATCTCAACTCTCAAGGGCAGTTCTGAGCATTGGTGGGGCTTCCCACCCCCATCTGCACACCTGCTCTTCCCTCTCTTGGTGGTAATATAGCCGTTACTAGGCACATGGCTACATTTCCCAGCCTCCTTTGCAACTCAGTCCAGCCACATGACTAAGTCTGACCAATAACATGCACGTAGAAGTAACATGTGCACTTCTAAGTCTTGCGCTAAAGAGGCTGAGACTATGGACCCCTGCCCTCTGCCGTCCTTCCACCCTTTCAGTGGGGAGGTGGCTGGAATTTGAGCAGCGGCTTGAGATTCATATGGTAAAGATGGTGAAGCTGTCACATCAGCCAGCCAGCTACGTGAGAGAGGGATGTAACAGCTGGCAGTTTAAGCCACTGTGTTTTGGGGGCTTTTCATTAGAGCCATTGATCATGCCCTCACTAGTCCACAGCTGAGAGGGACTCATTGTCTGCTTCTGCTCCCTCGTTGGTCATTCATTCAGTCAATGAACATTTATTGAGCAACTGTTGTGGGCCAGACACCATTTGAGCCCCTGGAGAAAGAGGAGGAGAAAAGACCTACTGGAAAGGGTCCTGTGCTCACTGATCTGCCATTCCAGTGGGGAAGGTGGGCAAACAAATCAAAACAACAACCAAACAGAGAGGATCCTTCCAACTGGTAATGACTATGGAAACAAGACAGGCTGGGGGGTAGCGGAGGTCTATAAATGGATGAGTCAGCAAGAGCCTCTCTGGAAAGGGGGCATGGAGCTCACACTCGGAGGACTGGAAGGAGCCAAGCAGGTGAAGGCGGAAGAGGCTTCTGGCAAATGAGTCTGCGGGTTTGAGGGGCTGAGAGAAGGGGAGTGGCTGGAGGCAGATAAGGGGCCGACCGAGGGGAGGAGGTCAAGGGGAAGGCAGAGACCAGCTTTTATTACCCAGGAGGCCTCGGTAGTGAGGAGTCTGAGTTGTACCCAAGTGTGATGACAAGCAATGGAAGGTCTAGCAGAGTGGAGGGGTGATCTGAGATACATCTTAAAAAGACTGTTCTGGCTGCTTTGTTGAGAATTGGTTTGAGAGTGGGAGTGGGGGGACAGTGGAAAGGCAGAGACCAGCAGTAGGCGCAGCAGGAAAGAAGCAAGACCTGTGAACTTGGGCGGGAGGTGTGGGGGAAACCCAGGAGGAGAGAGACACACAGGCATCGGATGCATTTGGAGCGGCACCTTCTGTTGTTCTCCCTTTCCAAGTACCCCCAGGGCTATTTGGAAAAGCAACACTCAAGAAATACATTTCCTGCCAAGAGGTGGAATTAAAATCCAAGTCTGTCAGCCTCGAAGTTCAAGGCTCATGCTCCCCAAATGCCAGGAAGTTCCCCATTAGAGATTCCTTTCCCTGAGGCTCACTTGCTCTCTACGGAGATATGCCAAGGGCCAACCTCCTCAGTGTCAGGTCATTCGCAGCAAACAGCTTAAACAAAAGGGAACCAGGGTCTTGTCTGTACCAAATCATTCATTCATTCATTCATTCATGGGCCATTATTCCCAAGTACCCCCTGAGTTTCAGCTACTGTAGTAGGCACTGGGGTTCTGGCGAAAGCAAATAAACATGGTCCCTCCTTCTGGATCACACCGCCTTCTGGATCACACCGTCTAGGAGAGTCAGAAGTTCATGAAATCATCACGCACACCTATGACTCCTGGGTGAGCACTTCTGAACAGAGGGTGAGTAAAGGGAAGATCTGACTCAGTGTGGGAAGGCTTCCCTGAGGAAGCAAAGCCTGAGCTGACAGCTAAAGGCACAGTTATGAAAGGCATCCAGGCCAAAGAAGCAGCACATGCAAAGGCAGTGAGGCTGGATGGTGGGGCACAGCAGGCATGCAGGAATGGAGAGATCTAGCTGGCTGGAGGGGAGTGGGTGTGTTTCAGGAAGCATCTACCAAGGCAGACAGAGACCAGGCCATGTAGGGACTCAGGATCGTGATGATGATTGCAGATTTTATCCTTGGAGCAACAGGGAGTCACTGAGGGGTTTAAGCACAGTGGGGCAGCATGATCCAGTTTCGGTTTCCAGATCATTCCAGCAGCCAGGCAGAGAACAGATCTGAGGTACAAGACTGTAAAGGAGAAGGCCCTGGGGAGAAAGGCATTGTCAGTAGCTGCCACTGTTCTGTGAGTAAACCCCCTCACGAGTCCCTAGACTTCATGCAGAGTCAAGGATGTCTGAAAGATGACGGAAGGTAAGAAGTGAGGAACAGGACTGGACCCCAGGTATCCTGCACCCAGTCTAGGCTTCTCTGCACTCTTGGGTGAATGAGACCCTCGCAATGGGACAGAGTTTTGCCACCATCCCCACATTACCTGTGCTCATTCTGGAAGGAGGTACTTTAGTCGGAGGTGAAGAAAATGTAAAGGGGTGACGGGATTTGGTAAAATGTCATGAGCCCTTGCTGGGTTGAAACCAAGTTGTTTTTTCCCCTTGTTTTCCAAATTAATTCAATATTCCAAATGAATCCAGAGAGACGTCGTGGGGGCCCTTTCATGTGGATTGAAACTCATAAATTGCAATTTGCTGAGTTGCAGGAAGGCGGAGAATTGCGGCCCACCTCCGCCCACTTGGCACCACCCTGCAGGGTCTGGAAGAGAGAGAAAACTTTTGGGACCTCTCCCAAGTGGCTGTGGGCTTCATGCATCAGACTTGGTGAAGGGTTATAGGAAGGGAAAACAGAATCTGGGAGCAGGAAGGATGGCTAGAGGTAACAGCTACTGACACCATGGGGGAGCTGAACCCCAAAGCTAAACCCCAAAACAGCAGGACTGAGTTACTGTGGAGCTCTTCAGGCTCAAGAAGCTAAAAATATGGGGAGGACCCTCCCCAGTGGCTTTCCCCGATGAATGCGGGAATGCAGCTTGGAGGAGGGGAGCCTCTCCGACAAAGATTTATGTCTGGGTCTGAGGACTTGCTCTTTTTGGATGGACTCACTGTCACCAAGAAGGTATAGACAAAGTATGCAGAGAGCCAACTACTCGCTTTAAGGAAGACATATGCTGAGATTTGAGGGATTGGCTCCCATAGGTTTAATATTGCTATAGTCATCAGTTGGCTCTCTTGGACACACCTGTGCAAGCCAGCTTGGGGTGATGCATGGCACAGACCCTAGATGAATCCAGCACTTTCTTAGGAAATACCTAAAGGGGGCACCTTAGTGCTCCATTGTTCATGTCTCTTCCTGAATCTGGAACAATTTGGAAGACCCTTTAGGCAAGCAACATTAAGGAGATAGGAGGTGTTTGTACATTGTACATTGTACATTGGGGTTGGCTATGGGTCCGACATATTACCTGAAGGAAGGAATGTGAAGGTCTGTTCTGGAGGGCGCTGTTCACTCATGGTAGTTATGAATAGACCCACTGTGTCCATGGGGCAGAGGAGTAGGGACAGGAACTCACACACCTCTAGATCATTCTTTAGTCATCCTGATTATTATCCCTATCCAGCTGTTATGGACTGCATCGTGTGTCCCCCAACCCCCACAATTTATATGCTGAAGCTCTAACCCCCTCCTCAACCGTGTGACTGTATTTGAGATAGGGCCTTTAAAGAGGCAATTAAGGTGAAAGGAGTTTGAAGTGTGGGACCCTAATCCAGTATGAACAGTGTCCTTATAAGAAGTAGAGAAACCAGGGATACACGTGTCCCCACAGAGGAAAGGCCATTTGCAGGGTACATGGTGGGACGATGACCATGCACAAGCTGAAGAAAGATGTCTCAGAGAAAACCAACCCCACCAGCACCCAGATCTTGGAATTCCAGCCTCCAGAACTCAAAAAATCCGTTTCTGTTGTTTAAGCCACCAGGTCTCTGGGATTTTGCAGCCCTACCAGATTAATATACCAGCTTTGGCTCTCCAGATGTGAACCTCTCCTTCCTGCTGTTACCTATTCCTACAAAGAGTAGCAACCTTTGTGCACCCCCAAATACTTGGAATGCCTCCAAGTTTTCAAGCCTTCTCCACTCTGGGGACGAGCAGTCAAGGAGTATCAGGACCCCTTTAGTCAGCCCAGTGAGTTGAAAATGGCCTTTCTGAGCAGAGGTGATATCCCAGATGTTCATAGTGATTCTACATGAAAAACTGCCTTGGGAAGAATTTGTTTTTAGCTTTCATAATACCACTGCTAAAAAATTCGCACCGAGAAGCATCAGTAAATGCCAAAGCGAGTACGGGAAAGCATGAAGGTTAATAGGATATTTACATAATCTCCGAGGATCTCACCTCAATATTTACTAATTACAGACAGAAAAGGAGTAACTGTGTACCAGAGTAAACTGGTGCTCACTTACTTCAAGAGGATAAAGTAAAAATCCACAATAATGCAACTTTTCTATAACTTCACAATTATTTCAAAATAAAAGGTTCTATAAAAAATCATGCACTCCACAGTATTGCCCATAAAATGATCCATGAGACAACTCTAATTTTCTTGGGATATCAGACTCTTTCCCTAGCACGAAATGTCAGCATGCTTCCTTCCAACAGTTAATGAAAAGTGCATAATCCATTGTGTTCATTTTTTGCCTTGATGGCTAGGAAACCATCCTACGATATTATATGCATCAACTTGTCACAGATAATGGAAATAGAAATAACAGCAATAGCTTTAGAGCCAGACTTACTAAAATTCAAATTCTATCCCTGCCAACTCACTCACTTTGTAAGTGAAGTGTTTGATTCAGGAAGGGCTCAGTTGCATTGCAGTAACAAATATCCCCGAGACCCAGGGGCTTAAAACAATGTCCGTCTCCCACTCAAGCTACACGTCCACTGCTAGCTGGTGGGAGGCAGGCCCTGCTCTCATGATATCCTCCCCTCAGAACCAAGACTGTCAAGAATTTCCAGCATCTGAAATGCCACTGCTTGCCTGGGCCATGGAAGCAGTGCAGCCCTCCCATTTTGTTGGCTAGAGCAAGTATCCGGCCACAGATAATTCCAAAGGAAGGACAATCCTACCATGTGCCACAGAGTTCGACCAAATACATTTGGTAAAGGCACTCATGACTGGCACAAACCCTTGGACAAGCCTTTATCTTTTCTGAGAGTCCGCTTCCTCTCTGTGAAAGGAGGAAGAATATTTGGACCCTACGTTTCAGACAGGTGTGATGACAGAATGGAAAGAGCCAGAAGAAGCATGGAGTAACTTGGTATCATGGTCTTTGCCCTCATCCCCCAGGTGTCCCAAAGGACCAAGATCCTTGCGGATTTAGACAGATGGGTAGATGGATGCACAGACAGACAGATAGGTAGCTACGTAGCTAGTGATTACTGTTCAGGAAAAGTGAAAGCCAAGAAGACCACAGTAAGAGAGACAATGTGTCTCATAGGTGAAGAGTATAGACTCCAAATTATTCTTCCTCTAGGGCCCATTGGGTTTCAGGACCCATCTGACACGCAGCGGCCTCCAGACTGGATTGTGCTAATGTGGAATTTGTACTTACTGAGTCCCTACAGTGTCCCAAGCCCTATGGAAAGCATCATGTGGCTCTGACCCCAGGGGAGCAATAGGGCTTTGGAGGAGGATTAAATATATGAAAGCACTCACACACAAGAGGTGGCAAAGGGACGAGAGCAGCAGCAGTGGGTGGGAGCAGGAGGAAGGTTACATGAGCCCCTGGGGCCTAAGCGTGCTTTCCTTTCCTGGTCTCCTGGGGGAGTACCATCATTGGGCCGGGCTCTGCTCCCCTGCACGGGCTCACCTCTGAAGGCTACCTCTCACCTCACTCCCCTCCCAACCCCAGGCTGTCAGCTGGGCACAGCACCTTCCCATGGCGTGGAGGCGGACTCTAGCTGTTCTTTCCCTGCTTACCTCAATCACCCAATTTTTCTCCAGTTAATATGCAAGTGTTATTCCTTGTCATTTAAAAGAAAATTGTTTTTAATTCCTAGAGGCCCTGGATTCCCTTGCACCTGTGTTCCACAATCTCCAGTCCCCTCTAACCACATTCACGGTGTCCCCACGCATACTCTAATTAGAATCCAATTTAGGGGGCTCTGGGTGGCTCGGTGGGTTAAGCTTGTGCCTTCAGCTCAGGTCATGATCTCAGGGTCCTGGGATGGAGCCCCGCATAGGGCTCTCTGCTCAGCGGGGAGCCTGCTTCCCCCTCTCTCTCTGCCTGCTTGTGATCTCTGTCTGTCAAACAAATAAATAAAGTCTTTTTAAAAATTCTGATTTAAATTCATCCATCATTAACCTTCTGATTTTTTTAATTTTAAGTCATGTACCTCCTTTGGCCTCATTTTATGCAATAACATTGATGAAATAACAGGTTCACCGTGTTGGTTACTTTTTTCCTACAAAACAATGAAATAAATAAGTGGATAATGAAATATATAAATAATATATATAACCTATAAATAAATATATATAAATTATATATATATATCAAATAAATGAAATAAATAAGGATTTTCTTAACTCATCCCCAGTGGAGCAGGAACCAGGTGTTTACAAAACACTGCTTGGACCATGTATGAAGAGAGCAGACTGCTCTGGAGGAAAAGAGCAGAGGGAACTCTGCCATAAAGGAGTTCTGCAGCCTTGGAAAAATTGTAGAACCTCTCTGGGCTTTGCTTTCCTCACCTGTGAAGTGATCAGACCATGATCCATAGCTTTGAAGGTTGTGTGGGGCCGAAACGAGATGATGACCGTAAAGCATGTATTGGGGAGGCTGGTGGCTGTTTTTCTCTCTGATTCATCCCACAAACAGCAGGGAAGCCCTGTGCTCAACACCGTGGAGGGTTCGGAAATGAATAAGACACAATCAGTATCATCCCCGGCGTTAGGCGTTCCTGTACAAGGACACTTGCAACCTAGAGCAGGAGGATCTTAAATGTCTCTTGAACAATGCAAGCAAAATTTCAAGAGAGTGGGAAGGAGGAAAAAGCAACTCCCTCCCCTCCGCCCTTCCCCACCCAGCACTGAGAGATCTGGGAAGGCTTCATGGAGGAGGAACTGTTCAAAATGGGCAGTGACAGATGGGCAAGGCCTGAGTGTGCCGAGCCTCAGAGAGGGCATTCTGGCAGGAAGGGGAGAACTTAAGCAGAAGCACAGAGTTAGGGAAAGGCCGAGCGCTGTCACCCTCTGGGCGTCCCTCCCACGTGGGAACAGAAGCCTTTCTTCTCTGCCACCCTCCATATATTGGCAAAGGGCTTCTGTTGAGGTGTTATCTGGGCAGCCAACATTCTCTTGGATTTTTAAACCATCCCATGGATCCATTCCTGCTCACCAGTGTCACTCTAACCTGCTCTGGCTGGCATTTTCCCCTTCTGGTTATTCTTGGCCCCCTGGGGTCCCCTGAGGGCAGGAACCAGGACTGGGGACCAGTTAGGGAAGGAAAACCTGCAAAAGAAGGGCTTTTGGAAATATGATCACCATCTTCACGTGTCTGCCTGGGGGGAGGGAGTGGAGGGATTAGGCTTTCTCTGCGAGGGCCTTGAGGGCAGAAGTAGCTTGGGGCCAGCCCGGAAGGCCCACTTTCCCATGTGCTCTGTGCTGCCCCCTGGGGGCAGCTGCCTCCCCTCGGGGAAAGTGAGGAGGGCATTTGGCCCTCACATTTTTGAGGGACTGCCTGCACTGGAGAGAAATTAGGGCAGCCAAATACTCAGAGTCATTTTGCCTCTAAAACTCTTTGTTCTAGAAAAAGTCACTAAAAAGGCAACAGAAAATCTACCCCCGTCACCTGGTTTCCTGTTGGCCCCTTGGCTAAATCAGCTTGTGGGTCTGCTTTTCAGGCTGCCTTTGGCTGCTTTTGGCACATCAGGGCCTGAAAGGGCTCCCAAGACCATCTTCTCCAAAATCTTGGAGTTCCAGGATATGATTTTCTTTTCATTTCTGTCCACAGACCCGAGGAGCTGGGATCGGGTAAACATCGGCAACAGTTTGCCAAACCGGCAGAAGCGTGGTCTGCGGGCAGACAGGACCCAGTGAGGGCCGGGGACCTGCCTCCGTCACCCTGCACGGAAGAGCCAGAACGAGGACAGGGCTTTGATTCGGACGCTGGACCCCGGCTACCCTGTCACCCATCTCCCTGGCCTACTTTCTTCCGGGCAGTGACCCCATGAACACATGTGACATGTGTGAAGTCTGCAAAGAATAAATGTCAAGTTCAGAAGCGGAGCAAGGCCTTTTTGGACACAGCTTCTCTTCCTGGGTCCAGGGGAAGGTGTCGCCCAAGGCTAGGCCGGGCAGATGAAGGGGCAGCCTGGTGTCTCTGGTAGGAAACTTAACACGGGTCCCCAGCATCAGACGGGAGGCGCAAGAAAGAAAGCCCCAAACAAAGAACACACATCAAATGCTGTGCACACATGTTCCGAGGGGAGAAAATTCTTGGTATTTCATTAGTGGGGGCTGGAGCCAAAAGCGAATTTTCAGTCACAGCGTCTTCTGAGGGTCACAATGTCTGTCTTTTCGTTTTTGATCTAAAAAAAAAAAAAAAAGGAAGAAAGGACGGGAGAGGAAGAGGGGGGAAAGAAAGGAGAAAGCCTCCTAGCTGTAATTGAATTACTGAGTTGGCCTCTGGGGCTGATGCTGGAATCCAAGAGGCCTTTGTGCAATGTCTAGAGGGACCCGGGACAGCAGCAAGGATTTCAAAGGGGAAGAGGAAGAGCTGGGGCATCCAGGAGGCTAACGGGGATGGGCTGGGCTGAGGGAGGGCCTGGGGAGCTGCAGAAATGGAAGCTGAAGACCTGTCTGGCTCCAGGCCTTGGCCTGACCTAGAATACCTGCCCCTCCTCTTAGAAACCCCAGGCAGACGGTGGGACAGGAGGCAGACTGCACAAACAGAGAGCTCCCAGCAGGGACCAAGGTTTCCTCTGGGGGGAAGGGGGGGACAGGGGGACTATGCCTGACTGGGACGAGGGTGGAAGGAATGGACACCCCAGAGCACTTCCCACGTGCCAGGTTCCACTCTCACACCTGGGACCATGCAAGTAGCATGTGCTTAGTGTCCAGTGTGTCCAGCCACGGAGCTGGGAGGGCCTCGGAGCACCCTCAGAACAGCGCACGGAGGCAGGTGCTGCAGTGTACCCCACTTTACACCCGAGGAAACCAAGGTCCAGAAAGTCCAGTGATTTGCCTCAAGTCTCACAGTGGTCGAGTGGCAGAGCCGAGACTCACGGCGGCGTCAGTGGGACGCCACAGCCAGGATCTTACACTACACTCTCTTCATGTCATATCATCCCTACAACCACCCTGCTAAATAGGCATGGTTCCCCAGGAGGAAACTGAGGTCTAGAGAGGTTAGATAACTGGCCGAATCTCATACAGGCAGTGAGGGACCCAGACAGTCTGGCTCCAGAGCCCAAGAGCCATCCATCTCACCTGCTGGGACGAGGTGGGCAGCCACCCTACAGCCCTTGTCCTGACAGTGTGAGTGTCTTCTCTTGGCCCCCTACCCAGCCAGAGAGCAGGTGGTGGAAAGACATGGAAAGGAGCAGCCTGGTGACCAAAGAAGGGGTTACACATGGCCAGACCGGCACCCGGGATGTCTGAATTGAAAGCCTTTGGATGCCCCTTTAATTCTCACAGACACAGCCCACTCTCCCACCAAGCCAGCAGCCATCACCTTGATGAGCAGGTTGGAACAGGTAGGATGAGGGCAAAATTGCTCCCACTGGAGAACCACTGGCCTACAGATAAGCCGACACTTGGGTACTTCTCACACTTGCGCCTTCCCTCCTATCAACCCACTCAATACACCCAAGTTCCAGTCAAACCAAATACTCAAACACACCTCATTCTGGTGTGCCTCAGGACCTTTGCACATGCTGTACATATGCTTGGCATGCCCTTTAGACTCCCATGCATCCTTAAGGACCCAATTCTGATTTGCCTACAGCCTTCCCAGCCTTCATTTCATCCCCTCCCAAGCTGTGTTGTAACCCCGTCCATTCTGATTTCATAACACCCAGAACATCCCGCCAGTGCAATGTTTTTCCTATGGCCTCTCTTCATGTCTGCCTGGATTCCTGGACTCTTGGCCCCCTGAGGGAAAGGAGCAAGAGTTTCACATGCCTGATATGTAGTAGGTATTCAACAAGTATTTGCTGAATGAATACACATAGTGTGTTCGTTTCACACAGCCTCACTTAGTGACAAAAGCAGATCTGGTGGACCATAACCAGGGCAGTCCCTGTTTTTAATCCATGAATACTTCTCAGTCACCCTCTAGGTGAACAAGACCAAGTCCCTACTCTAGTGGAGCTCAGAGGCTAGTGCAGGTGGCCACGACACAGCTGATAAACTTACTGATTGATTTACTTACTTACTTACACAGGATTGCTTGACTGACTAATTGAGGGTATGTGCTATGAAGGCTATGACAACGTTATAGAGGGGCCTGGTGGCCATGTCTAACAGCGGGGCCCTAAAGGACCTGGGAATGGTCAAGGATGCACTCCCTGAAGAAGTAACATTGAAGGGGAAACCCAAAGGGTGAGTCGATATTGACCATAGAGAAGGAAGGAAGGGTGTTCCAGGCAGAGGGAAAAGCATGTGCCAAGTCCATGAAGGAGGAAGGAGCAAGATCAATAAATAAACCTGAGAAGTCAGTTGGCAAAAGCACAGTGAGTGCGGGGGGTGATCTCCTCACTGGTAAAGCTTTGGCCAAGACTGTAGGTGCAAGGAAAAGACCCATGAAGGGTTTCTGTCCCTGCTGCCGGATGTGTTGGTGGGTTCTCTCCTTCCCATCTCTCTAGATAATAACCTCCCTGAATTTCTCCTGTACCACCTCCCCCTCTGACACAAAGCCCCACAGAGTCTGATCCACCAAGACCCAGCTGGCCCTGGGGAGAGGGAGCATTTGTTAGGAAATGGGATCACTGGGCAAGTGACAAGCAATCTGTTGGCAAAAGTTTGCTCCTTGCTTAGCCTTGTCCTCGAATGACCATGACTGGGATGGCAGGGGAGGGTCCAGGAGACAAGCTAGGTCACCTTCTCCACTCACAGGCAGGAAACTGACCAACATGATTCGCATCAACTGGGCCCCAGGTGCTCAGACTTTACGGGCACTGTGTTACGAGTGACCTGAACTTACACTATGGATGAGAGAACAGGGACAAGAGGGGATGAGTCTGTGCCCAAGTTCGCATAGCTAGCAATGGCTGGTGTGAGAAATGAACGCAGGCCAGTGAGACTCCATGGCCTGTGCTCTTTTTTTTTTATAAACATATTTTTATCCCCAGGGGTACATGTCTGTGAATGACATGTACCAGGGGTACATGTCAGGTTTACACACTTCACAGCACTAACCATAGCACATACCCTCCCCAATGTCCATTACCCCACCCCCCTCTCCCGACCCCCTCCCCCCAGCAACCCTCAGTTTGTTTTGTGAGATTAAGAGTCACTTATGGTTTGTCTCCCTCCCAATCCCATCTTGTTTCTTTTCTTCTTTTTCTGTCCCCCTAGTCCCCCCTGTTGCATCTCCACTTCCTCATATCAGGGATATCATATGATAGTTGTCTTTCTCTGATTGACTTATTTCACTAAGCATGATACCCTCTAGTTCCATCCTCGTCGTTGCAAATGGCAAGATTTCATTTCTTTTGATGGCTGCATAGTATTCCATCGTGTATATATACCACATCTTCTTTATCCATTCATCTGAATAATCCAATCAAGAAATGGGCAGAGGACATGAACAGACATTTCTGCAAAGAAGACATCCAGATGGCCAACAGACACATGAAAAAGTGCTCCACATCACTCGGCATCAGGGAAATACAAATTAAAACCACAATGAGATATCACCTCACACCAGTCAGAATGGCTAAAATTAACAAGTCAGGAAATGACAGATGCTGG
>PISX010029623.1:0-19817 GCA_004024625.1 Mellivora capensis
CCCCCCTAGTCCCCCATGTTGCATCTCCACTTCCTCATATCAGGGATATCATAAACATTAATATTTAATGTGTCAACCCATCTTTTTCACCTGTGGGCTCATGGGCTCATCTATTTCAATCAAATTACACTATTTACACCCAATCCTTCACCTCGGTAGCATGCAGAATTGTGGCAATTTGTGTTCTCTAACATGAATTTATTGTCATTGGCTTTCTAATGATATATCATTTTAGAAGGTCTGATGGACTTTTGTGAAAAATTACTAGTTTGGGAGCAGAAGAAGGAAAATCACCTTTGAGAGCCTGAAGCCGTGGGCTCAATCTGTGCCAGTCTAGAGAGTACATTGTGATTACAATGCAATTGGTTTTGGGTTACCTGCAGTGGCAGTGTTGGTATAATTAGCTCTGTCAAATGTTAAAAAATAATTTTGTAAATTACTCATGTAATTGTTTTCATCATGGCTACAGAGAAATTCTTTAATTAGGCATGAGTCAACGAACTGTTTCATAGGCTAATTTGCTGATATGAGTAACGTTTATCCAAGGATCAAAGTGCAACCCAGAAGATGCTTTTTATAAACCTTCCGACTCCGCAAGAATGCTTGGAGCGTGGCGGCTTCAGCCTGAATGCCACATCCACACACGGCGTGCTACTCTCGTCGAAATCAGATGGAATAATACATGAGAAGTTTCCATTTTCTGACAAGAGTCCACAAAAATATAAGCCACTTTTTGTAGCTCTGCCTGATAGGTACCAAGCATAACATTAGTTTTGCTACTCTGTTCAGAGATAATGGACTGTTTCAGAACCATCCAGTTGGAAACTAAGAATTAGGATGGGAATTCCTAGTTGCCCACCAACAACTTTGCCTCCATCGTAGTTATGTGATTACAAGTGTTTACAATGGCCTCTTTGTTCGGGAGAGCAAGTCACCTGCCCGCCAGACTGTCCCTTGTTCCAAAGAAGCAGGCCCCTTTCCTGAATCTGTTTTTTTGTTTCCTTACCTTCATACTCCAAAAATTTTTTTTTTCCAGCTGAGTTTTAGCAAATTGGAGTTAAAGCACTACAAAGAAGAGTGTGGATGTCATTCCCACTAATATATTCTCCTATGTAAATCTGATTTTATTCCTCTGTGCATTGACCAGTAAAACCGAAGTCCAATTTACTCAAGAAAATTTCCATCACCTTCCTCTCGGTTTCATGTCTGTTGCTGTATTAAGATTCACTTGAAGGACAATATAAGACACAAAACAGCTATCTGCTAGGTACCAGGATCTCAGAAATAAGGATCTAATTAGATTGACGACCATGGCCAGGGTGTAATTCTGGTATTCTTTGAACAGAAATTTACATCATGGTTGCCAAATAGGCAAAAAAGAAGGGAAAAGTGTGTATGTTTTGGAATACATTGGCCTTAGCAAGTTTCCCAGAGATAAGCATACTTGGACCCTGACAGACCCAGTCACAAATAAAGTGTCTAGGCCTGCTGGCAAGATGCTGGAGTCTTCCTTTCAGATACTTCCTCTAGCATGGGCTTCACTTACTGAGGAGTTACTGGGCCCACAGTGGTTCCACATGAGTGGGGGAAGGTGACATTTGGAAATACATGGCAGGTTATCAGTGACTAAGAGGCAGGAGACCAGGATGGTAAACATCATGATTCTTCAATGCAAATACTTCAAATGGTCTACCAAGGTTTTTGCTAACAGAATCATGAAAAACTATGGGACTACTTGTATTTTTAAATTATCACTTAAAAATTGTTATTAGTTTTAAAATGTTTAATAGTACTATAGGTGTAATTCATGGCACATGGTAAAATGCATATGGACTTAATGCTGTTTTGGTTTCTTTTCCAAAACCTCAGAGCTGAAGATTTGGCTCATCTGATTTAGGGGAAGTATCTGTCACATCACCTAATAGGTAATGGGGGTCCAAACCTGTCAGCCAAATCATATTTATGTTCCATTCTAAAAAAGCCAGGTTTCATTTCATTTTATTTTTTTTAAGATTTTATTTATTTATTTATTTATTTGACAGACAGAAATCACAAGTAAGCAGAGAGAGAGAGAGGAGGAAGCAGGCTCCCCGCCAAGCAGAGAGCCCGATGCGGGGCTCAATCCCAGGGCCCTGGGATCATGACCTGAGCTGAAGGCAGAGGCTTTAACCCACTGAGCCACCCAGGTGCCCCTTCATTTCATTTTAAATGAGTGTGTCACATATTTATGATAACCATCTCACTTGTGATTTTTAATTATAAGATAATGAGAAATCATAGGAACACACCATGAGTTCATTGCACAAATGATATACGGTGCCATCCCTACTGAACGTTGACTTGTTATTGCTAGTTCTCTGTGGAGTCACGCATTCTCACTTGTTCGGTATCCAGAAGTGTACAAACTGAGGGTCATTCACCACAGTGAGAATCAAGAGAAGGAAGAGGTTTGCCTTCCTTCTGTAAAATGGGAGAAGTGGAAGGGGACAATACAGTGCAGTTTTCTCCAAAATAATCCCAACACTCGTTGCCTTGGTATAATTATTAACAGTGCCTCTGTTCACTCTCAAAAGTGTTCCAGCGTGAATGACAATTATGTGGTAAGCCAAGAAAGAGCAACTGTGGCGGGGATGGGGGACAAGGGGGAGTGGGGCGGATGGCGAGTCTCACGTGCCATACTATTAGTTAAAAGTACTTCTGAATGTTAAGTGTCTGGGAGGTCTTCATGCACCCCCAGTGTGTGTGAACCCCAATATGAAGACAACTGCCTTGGAATGCCATTTTGCTGACCAGAATTTCTGCTCTGAAATTTTTCTACACAAGGACTAAAATTATAGACAACCTAAACAAATGTCAAGGTCAATTATTTATTTAAAATCACATAGAAAGCACTCTGTTGTCATTCCTGAGATGAAATAATACTCAAAGTCTTTTGCCAGAAACCAAGGATGTCAGGGTCACTCAAGACCCAAATACCACCCACTCCCTAATGCTATCTATAAAGGCTAAGTAGGCATTCCTGGGTACTTGTTTTTCGACTGCTTCTAGTTAGAGTCCACTGCCAAAATCCACGGGGATCCCCCTCCCTAGAGATCAAGGCTCCTCTCCAGCATACACTGCCTCAGCTTGAGTCTCTGTGTGTGGAGAGAACATTCGGCATCCCCAAGTGCCTATGCCAAAATGGAGGTGGGCAGGAAAGAAATGCTGGAAGTCCAAACCAAAGTAGCATACCTGGTTTGGAGTTTCTTCATGTCTGCCACAGAGCAAAATGGCCCCTTAGATGAGACGGTGATAATAGAAAAGCAACTTCATATCCAGAATGGTCTTCCATGACTCTACAAGTCAACACAACTTGCACATACATTGCAGCCTTCCTGTCTGTCCAGTTCCATAGGCTGGAGCTCAAATAAGTCATTATGAAACCAGACTTGGAGCATAAAAGAAATAAAAATAAACTCCAAAAAAATTGTTAGCTACATTATAAAATTGTTTGTAACAACTACACAGGTGTAGCCACCAGAAGACAAAGACGATGAAATTTTAGAAGATTGATTCTTCACACCTATTTGCAAGACTACATTGCAGTATTATAGCACCTTTTTCCATCTGCTCTTAGCATCACAGTGTGAAAGCTTGCAGGACACAAGGCACGTCCCTAGATATAATTAAAGCTATATTTGAGCTCAAAGAAAAAAGGCCACAGTAGCTGATTTTACATTAGAAAGAAATCATAAATGGAAATAGTCTGCCGATAATTCTTGGCAGACTCTCTGATTTTGTGCATGCATTTATATAATTATAAAGCCTCTGATTATTAATGAAAACTGTATTTTACACAAAAATACCATTATGCCTCCATATTAGTTTCAAGTGGCGATTCTGTATTTTGGGCAGTATTAGAGAAAGTAATGAAGCGAAAATTACCTTAAATAAAGATTCAAATCCAGATGGCTGCTTACAAAAATAAATAAATAAATAAAAATAAAGTAGTGATTCTACTTGGGACTGAACAATTATTTCAAAATGTCATATTTCAAAATACTTATAACTCTACAGAGTTTATTACTTGAACTACTCAAGACTTGATTCTATGGCCTTGTTTTCAATGTCTACACTAGGAAGTCCATGGCATTTTTAAATCAGGAAAGGACAGTCTGTCATCAACATTTAGAACATGACTACCATACAAAGGGGTGTATGGAAGCTGGGATATTTTTAAGATTGGGGTTGGGGCAATGAAAAGAAGACTGAGATGACCAAGACAAAAATATATGAAAATATGTGAAATCTAGCTGTAGTCCCAGACCACAAAGTCATGAAGCAAACACCTTCACAATATAACCACAATAACTACTGTTCATTGAAGTCATACAGAAGGGAGGCTGGAAGCAGCAGGTACTGGTTACATATGGTGACTGACTCAGTCTTAATGTGTAGTGTGTAGCTCAAGAAACAAAACGCAGGAGCACCTGGGTGGTTCAGCTGGTTAAGTATCCGACACTTGGTTTTGGCTCAGGTCATGATCCCAGGGTCTTGGGATGGAGCCCCATGCCTGGCCAAATTGTGGAAATGATGTGAGGGATGGTCAATATCCAAAACACAAACAAGAAAGACACAAAACTAGACCAGTACACCTTATCACTCCCAAGAAATCACCAATCATATGTCAAAAGCCAGGGTGACATTTGGTTGCTCACCTTTCTAAAGAGATTTTTCTACAAAATGCTTGAGCAGCAGCGCTCAGTTCACCAAGTGTTGTCAGCTTTTCCATAAAGAAACTCTCATAATGAGGTGAATAAAAAAGAGAATAGAATTTTATGCTTTTATGGCTTGGTAGCTAAAAAGCCTGAAGATTTATGCGAAGAAACACATTTAAAGGGACATATGTTTGCTTTTGCTTTTACTATCCTGAAGTTAATTATGCGAAACTCAGTTTCTAGAAGCATAATACCAAGGCGATAATTTACAGATTCTGATGGTATGTCTGGCTGATTATAAATTCCATTCTTAATGCTAAAAAGAATGTAGATGGGAAAAGGTCACTAAAAGTAGTAACAGCCACAAGGCCAAGCAACGAAACGTAAAGAGCAACAACAGGTTTACTTATTTCTTGCTAAAATATTAGACTTCTTCTTCTTCCTTTTTTTTCCCCTTAAGAACATCTCAGCCTACCCTGGTGGTTCTGTGGGCTGCATATTATTGACTTAATAAATATAGAAAGTATTGTCCCAATGAGTGACAGACAAGGGATTGACAATCTCTTTTTTTCCCCTCTGAAGCTTGATAAATGTCACTTGCAACAATTTGACTGTATTCTACTCACTTACCTTTCAAGAAAGATGTTTATTTTTTCTCTTAGTATTCAGTGCTCTAACTTTAATAAGAAAGATCCCATCCGTGAAGGAGATTTTGCCAATTAAAGGACTCTTTTCCAGCTTCAGCTTTCCAGAGACTTCCATGATCTTTTTAACCATATGCTTCATTTGGTCTATCTTAAGAAGAACTAAGATGATATTTCCTATCACTCCTCTATTGTGCTGTTTAGTATTAAATATATTTTAGAAGTTCATAACTGAAGAAATTAGACTTGCAATTTTCATATGCCACCACTAGGTGGCAAGGCAGCCTCCATCATATAACTCCAGTCACATGGTGAGCGCCCTACAACAAATGTGGATGACTCTAGTCAGATCTTCCTCATAATAGATTGATTTAATAACAAGAGGTGAGCATGTGGAGAAGAAGGAAACTCATATACTGTTGGTGGGAATCCAAGCTGGTACAGCCACTGTGGGAAACAGTGCAGACATTCCTCAAAAAATTAGAACAGAATTACGATACGATCCAGTAATTCCACTACTGGGTATTTACCCAAAGAAAACAAAAACACTAATTTGAGGAGATATATGCACCCCTATGTTTACTGCAGCATTGTTTGCAATAGCCAAATTATGGAAGCAACCCATGTGTCCATCCACTGATAAATGGATAAAGAGTAAGAGTGTGTGTGTGTGTGTGTGTGTGAGAGAGAGAGAGAGAGAGAGAGAGATGGAATATTATTTGGCCATAAAAAAAAGAAAGAGACTGCACCATCTGCATGAACATGGATCTGGAGGGTACAATGCTAAGTGAAATACGAATCAGAGAAAGAAGAATACCACATGTAGAGGCTGTGTATAGGTAAACAGGCATGTGCCATGGAATGTAGAAAGTCCCCACAGCAACCATCTGGTTGGATCCAGACAGGCCCATCAGGTGGCCACCTCAAAACATCCATAGCCCCTAACTGACCACTGGGCTGCTTACAACCAAGCACAGTCACCAAGAAAGGGAAAGTTCTATTCATCCCCACACCTCCTCTCCTTCCCCCTTTAAAAACAGTGCCCAGGGGTGGCTGGGTGGCTCAGTGGGTTAAAGCCTCTGCCTTCGGCTCAGGTCGTGATCCCAGGGTCCTGGGATGGAGCCCTGCATCGGGCTCTCTGCTCAGCGGGGGGCCTGCTTCCTCCTCTCTCTCTGCCTGCCTCTCTGCCTGCTTGTGGTCTCTGTCAGATAAACAAATAAAATCTTTAAAAAAAAAAAAACAGCACCCACCCACTGTCTCCTTGCACACAGTCTCTCCTTTGCTGACCTGCCTGCTGCTCCCTTGAGGTGTATTCAATCAACTTCTATGGACTTTGTTCTGCCTGAGGTGAATTCTCTTCACTGCCCTTGCCACCAGCTTCCAACCGATTGATCCACTGTCGCCCCACATCTAGGGGCCTCATCTGATTGGGAGAGACACCACATTTAGACACCACACCATATGATTTCACTCATGCAAGGAATTTAAGAAACAAAATAAATGAACAAGAAAGAAGAAGACATATAAAAAACAGACTCTTAAATACGAAGAACAGGTGGTTACCAGGTAGGAGGGGGGATGGGTAAAATAGGTGAAGAGATGAAAAGTGGCGTTATTGTGATGAGCACTGTAGAGATGAGCACATGTAGAGAATTGCTGAGTCATTGTAGTGTACACCTGAAACTAATATAAGACTAATATAAGACTGACGTTCATTATAATTGAACAAAAAATTTATTAAAAAATAAATAAAAATAAATAAATAATATATATATAAAATATAAAAATAATTTTTTAATTTATTTATTTGTCAGAGAGAGAGGGAGAGAGAGCGAGCGAGCGAGCACAGGCAGACAGAGTGGCAGGCAGAGGCAGAGGGAGAAGCAGGCTCCCTGCCGAGCAAGGAGCCCGATGTGGGACTCGATCCCAGCACGCTGGGATCATGACCTGAGCCGAAGGCAGCCGCTTAATCAACTGAGCCACCCAGGCGTCCCTAAAAATAAATTTTTAAAAGATAGGTTTTTATACTTGCAAAATTTAAATTTGGCAAATTAAAACAAAAGTTCTCACTAAATGAGCAGAGTTTTTAAGAGTCAGTGTTCCAAACTTTTTTTAGCTTGTAGGGAAATGCTCCTCTAGGAGATTCATCCCAAACTTTCAGTGTGGTTTAATATCCAGGTGGCCTCAAGCTGCTTCTCATTCTTCACCAGGTTCCTCTTTAATTGGCATTTAAAAATCTCAGCACCTCACCCAGGTTACTTAAAATGCCAAGACCTTACTTAACTTCCCCTGTTTGTGAATTCTGTGTTTTCTTCATCTCTTTTTTAGCTCTTGAAGAAGAAATGACTCTGAGGGAAATAATTAGAGAACCCAACCAAACCCGCCCCGGGATGTCACCAGCTTTCCCGAATAAAAAGACACACGTATTGTTAGCAGCCACATCCGCTATCCAACTTTAAGACAAAAAACAAACAAATTCAAACTATCTTTTAGGTATAATACATCTATTTCCCTGACATCCTTTCCCAGATGCAAAAGCTGATACTCAACACCATTTCCAGGGCTATTTGCTGAAAGGTCCTGAATTTCTAAAACTTGAATGCACATTGAGCAGCATTATTAAGAAGCATTCTATCAAACACCAAATTATTGGTCTTCTGCTCCTTCTATAGTACTTACAGACAGGAAGAAAGAGAATAAACCACAATATCCAAAGCCACAGACTAAAGTCAAACTAAGCCCAGTGAAAAAATAATCTGAAAAGTAACCTGATTTCCAGGTCAGTTGTCCTGAAGATTAACAATAATGATAACAGGTTAACATTTCTTGAGCACACAATACCCATAAGGACCTCTAGGGTCATCTGTTCTGATGAAATTTCCGGAACCTCCCTAAGAAAGTTTAGAACGTTGCCTACCTTCTCTTCTAACATTTGTGTGTCTAAAATGATATTTATTATACCATATTGTAATTATGGGGCTATTAATAGTTGGGAGTTGCTTGATGTTAGGAACACCAAGATCACAACAGTTTGCTTTATCTGTTTTCCTTGAATACTACTAAATACTGTTTCCCTCACAAGTCACTCGCTTTTCTACGTACATCTGGCTTAGTCCATGTAGTACATTTTATTCATAAAATTACATATTTTTAAAGTCTCAAACTGGCATATTTTAATAGCTTATTTCTCTCCTCCTAGTTGGATTTTTTTAATCTCATTCTGTTTTCTGTAGCATACCAAGATGGCATGTGTTATGTTTACTTTGGGGTATCTATATTTATATATTTAATATATTAGGTATATATTAAATATATAGATACCCCAATTGCCTCTTGCCTTGTGAAGAGCCAAAATTTCCCTTAAAAAACATCAACATAGGTACACACAACTGACTTTTATATTATTAGATTTTAGCACTGGCTCATTTATATAGCAATATTTCTTTGCTATAAACCAACAGCTCTGAGTCAAGATCTCCCCCACAGTCTGGAAACCATTTAGACCTCTTAGCTCAGCTTCAAAAGCACAGTGTTTTAAACTGCCATTGCTAATGATGGTGGCAATGACAACGACTGACAATCACAGTGAAGAACCCACCACTTATTTTTATTACTCAGGAAATTTCCCTCCATAACTGTTATACCTACATTCATGCTATACAACTATTGGACCAGCCATGCTACATGTCAGCTCTGCAGTAACCTGGGGTGCACTGCACAAACTAAACTTCTAGACAATCCAGTCTTACAACATCCAGGCTAATTTCTCCCCCATGAAACCATCTGTCAAAATGCCAAGGCGGGGAGGGGAGGGGGGAGGATCTACTTGGGGGAGGTGAGGGTGACAGGGAGGTGAGGTGCGGAGGGAAACAGAGGTATACTTCACCTCAGGGGGGTGAATTCTGAGCACCTGAGGCACTGACTCTCAAAGTTGACCTAGAGATGCCTGTTGAAAAGGCACATCCTAGGGCCCCACCTCTGGCCATGATCCTTTTGCTCCCACTTGGATAAATACCAAGAGACAAGCTGCAAAATGAGATTTGAGCAGGAAGAAGTCTGCATAGCTCACAAACCAAAATAGCCACCTTAAAAAAAAAAAAAAAAGAAGTGAAAAGATGTTTCAACCCTGCATTCAATTTTAGCTTTTCTATTTGGCTTAAATTCTGTAAAAGGTAAAGTCAGGACTGACAAAAGGTAAGCAAAGAAGGCCTGGCTTGGAGAAAACAGTAGCCACAGTCAGGCTGATTATGTAGCACTCATTCAACACTTCTTGCTGAAAATTAATCATTCTCAAGAGGATGATTTTCTCTTCCAATGCCACCAAATTACACGGTGTCCAGAAAACATTTCGCCTGTGAAACTTTTGCCTCTTCACAACAATACTGATTTCCATATTTGCCAAATTTTCCATTTAGAACTGGCAAGGTCTTTCCTTTTTTTTTTTTTTTTTAAGATTTTATTTATTTGACAGAGAGAGAGAGAGAGAGATCACAAGTAAGCAGAGCAGCAGGCAGAGAGAAGCAGGCTCCCCGCTTGAGCCGAGAGCCCGATGCGGGGCTCGATCCCAGGACCCTGAGATCATGACCTTAGCCGAAGGCAGAGGCTTAACCCACTGAGCCACCCAGGCGCCCCAAGGTCTTTCCATTTTTACAGTCCCTCCCACCATCTGCCAGGGAAACATTCCAAGACCCTCAATGGATTCCTGGGCAGTACTGAGCCCTATATATAGTGGACAGCCCTAAGCCTTGTATATACTATGGCTTTTCCTATACATATATACTTAGGCTAAGGTTTAATTTATAAATTTAGGCATTGTAAGAGATGAACAACAACTAAAAATAAAATGGGACAATTACAACAATACACTATAATCAAGGTTATGTAATTGTGGCCTCTCTCTCTGAAAACATCGTATGTACCATACTCACCCTTCTTCTTGGGATACTGTGAGATGATTAAATGCCCATGTGATAAGATGAAGGGAAGTGAATAATGGAGGTACCTGTGACATAGGTTAGGCTCCTGTTGACCTGACAGTAAGTCAGAAGGAGGATCATCTAATTCTGGGCTGCAACTGGCCCCTGGTAACAGACACAGGGGAAATGAAATTGCAGATAAGGGGGGCTACTGTACAGAGAAAGGTTTCGTTAGTGAATTTTACCACACATCTACTGTGCCCAAAGAGGCCAAGAAAAACTGAATCAATCAACAAAGCATAAAGGAAATAAGAGAATAATTGGTTCATTTCCCCGCACTCCTGCTCCCAAATTTCCACCTCACACCCACACAGAACCTGAGGTCTACACAAGTCAAATCCTTTCAACCATGTAAGTCAGGAAGTTTTCTCCAGTCCTTTGGAGACTTATTGAGAAGAAAACGATATCCTTGGCATATGTTTTGTTTTCCTGTACTAAAACCAAACAGCATTGTTATTTTAGCAACTGTATTCAGATCAAAAGAACAACTTAAAACAGTTCCCAGTCTATTAGCTTCCTGAATCATCCTCACTTTCAAATATGTGTTCTGTGGATAGCTACACAGCTGAAAATTTTGCTTTCAAAGAGACGCTCAGAAACTTGGAGGTAAAGAAAGAGAACCCCTGATGTTTGAGCCTGTAAGGAGTCAATTTGCTATCAAAACGATCGATCGTAGGACAGCACCTAGATGGCAAAGATCCCTGGCTGTCCAAGCTGAATCCAGGACGTGGTCAACAAATCATCCTCCTAACGGAATCAGCTTTTAAAAATGAGGGCAACTAGTCCCACTAGCTCAAACAGTTATAGTAATTAACCAAAGATGCCTGTGCTATTTGTTACATTTATGTGATTTTAACTTCATATAGAAATCTGGGCACAGGGGCACCTGGGTGGCTCTGTCGGTTAAGCATCTGCCTTCAGCTCAGGTCATGATCCTGGGGTTTTGGGATTAAGTCCCACATTGGGCTCCCTGCTCAGCAGGGAGTCTGCTTCTCCCTCTTTGTCTGCCCCTCCACCTTGCTCATGCTCTCTCTTTCTCTCTCTCAAATAAATAAATAAAATCTTTTTTTTTAAAAAAAGGGAAATTTGGGAATAAAGCCTCAATGGTGGTGACCATGGCCTAAACATTAGAAATAGGTTTATATTATTTATTTTGTTTTAGAGATTATGGAATCTGCTGTAGGAAGAATTTCATGTCTAACTGCTTCATGGATTTACCTATAAGTGGAGCTTAAGGTAGCCATGCAGAGGCCTGTTTAAACTGTCTGATGTGTGCATATTTTAAACATGTTCTTTAGTAACGTTCTTAAGTTTTCATCTTCTACATGTGTGCAAATTTTCCCCATGATCTGATCACACAGGACAAAATCCACACCTCCTAGGTCACACTCAATTCGATAATTACTTTATGGGTGATGATTTAACATGAAACAGATTTCCTAAACAGTTTTAGTCCTCAAACACCTAATGCCCCCAATTATGATACATTCCTTTTTTTCTCTATATTGTAAGAGAGAGTTTAAGAAAGTTTTTATTTTTCTAAGGCTACCCAAATCCAAAGAGAAAGGGCAAATGATTACAAAATCAAAGAGAAGTAACCATGCTAGGTTTTTAATTGTGTTTACACAACTGAAATACCCTGGAGATAGATCCTGAGCATCCCCAACAACAACAAACTAAAATTGCATTGGATATGAAGTAGCATCTTAATATGCCAAGATATCTTCTTAGTGGTCAGTTGTAAGAACTAGTTATTAAACCAAGAGCACCAAGATGCAACTCATCCATTTGTAAACTCAATGAGTCTGTGAGATCTTTACTGACCTAAATCCAAATTAATTTATTCTTGAAAATGTCCTCCCCCCAAATTTGTTTTTGCTTGTAGAGTCTAAGAGCCATTTCAATTATTCACTTCTACTTTATAGGATATGTAACAAGAATCTAATAGCTATCAGAAATTACAACATAATTAAACTCTCTTATTTGATATTTTAAAATATCCTAATAACTTTTGTATCTATACAGAAAACAGTAAGATATATTTGTTTCATTAGTTTTTATATAATTGTTTGCTCATATACTTTTAACATTTATTATTTTCAGAACAAAGTTTCTGTATTATTCTTGACCTTGTAAGCAATGCACAGACACACACAAACAGCTCCAGAACTTTTGAGGCACTAAGAGAAAATATTGGGTAGTCCTATAAAATACTCTCAGGAGTCATAACCATCCACATTATGACTGCTATACCTTTCTCTGTTACTTCTTTTTAATACAATAGGTAAGGTTGCCAATGGCAGGCAGAGGAAAGAGCTACAGAGAAAAGCCTTTAAAACTAAAACTTATTTCAAATAACTTGGAAAGGCATAATGATGTAGAGAATGCCTTCAGCCCGTCTTCCAATGACTTAAATCCTGCTGATGCCTCAAAGAAGTATTCAGAACAATATTGTGCTTGGAGGGGGTTTTATTTTATTTTTCATTTTGTACTGCATCCATCTGGAACAAATCTCCCTGGGTGTGTTACATCTCGAAATCACAATTAAAAACATTAATCGGATCTGGCCCACCAGATCACATAACCTTGGTTGCCCAGTACATTGACATTCTCTAACCAGAGCAAGGAGGGAGATTTTTGAGATTAAAAGAGTTGTTTCAGGTGTGGGTTGTGGGGTCACTACTCCAGGAAGGGGGGGAATCTGGGTGACTAAGCAGTCTTCCTCCTCTCACCACCATACTTAACCAACCTGTGTGTAATAAACAAAAAGGCGACCATCACTGGAGCAGCAGTCCATAAGGAAAACAGAACCATTAAGATCTTCTTATTAGATACCTTTGCTAATTAAGAAGAAAGCAAATTTTGGGGCACCTGGGTGGCTCAGCCATTAAGGGTCTGCCTTTGGCTCAGGTCATGATCCCAGGGTCCTGGGATTGAGCCCCGCATTGGGTTCCCTGCTCAGCGGGAAGCCTGCTTCTCCCTCTGATACTCCCCCTGCTTGTGTTCCTTCTCTTGCTATCTATCTCTCTGTCACATAAATAAATAAAATCTTTTAAAAAAGAAAAAAAGAAAAAGAAAAGGAAAAAAGCAAATTTAAAAAGAGGGAAGAAAATCCCAATTCTGTTATCAGAATATCAATGAATATAAAACTTTCAGCAGATTTTCTCTTCTTATTTAAGGAGGACCTCCATTTCTTTATTATTAAAATATTATACAGTTACTTTTACATAAAATAATAATCATTCATAACTCCATAATCTCACCAGACAGAGGATGTCCAGATTATCTTCCTTCTAGTATTTTTCAATACCATCTATTATTTAACAGAACTGCACTCAATCTCAATTAAAAAAAGGGTTCAGCCAGCTGTTTGCCAACACAGAAAGAGGTCTTGAGAATTTCCCTCAGCCTCAGTCATGGACCACTGGGCACTGTTCACATCCCCTTCTCAGATCTCTGCTGCTAGCATGTCGACTGATTCACACAGCTCCCATCCCAATTTCCACAATCTAGCATTATTTATACCTGCTTCTACTGGCCTCGCTGAGTATTTTCCCTACCTTTACAGTCTGGGTTTCTAATGCTCTAAAGAGAAAGTGGCCATGCCCATGCAAGGACTTTGTATGAAATGCGCGCGCACGCGCACACACACACACACACACTTCAAAAAGTCACCGGTCCTTTTTAAGGCAGTCTCCCTGTGCCCTGTTCACTTGGGCAGAGTACAAACTGCACAGCCTGCTCGGGGAGCCCGGCCTGGAAAGACAGAATACAGGCTAACCCCCATTCCATGCGCACTGCTCTTGGGCTTCTCCCATGCTTTCTACCCACCTGCAGGGAGTCATCCAGGGATGCATGGCGTCATCAACACTGGTAATCTGCCACCCTCTCTCCACAGCCGTTGACATGGTCTGCCATCTCGGAGAGTTTTAGAAAGAGAAATGCTAATATCCAGCAGAAACACAGAGCACGTTGGCTGGGCTTCCTCAAAAGCAGTACCCAATAAAGGAACAGAAACTCTGTCCCCTGTTTGGTATAAACCATGAGGCTGTGAATTAGAAGGCAAACGTACCAAAAAGGACACAAACTGGATATCTTCCCCTTTTCTGGCATCATTGAACCTTGAGATCTGGTATTTTCTAGTCCGGTGGAATTTCTCCCAGATCCTGGCAACAGGTTGATTGTCAGTATTGGTCTTTGGAAGTACTGTGAATTCATCTTCTAGAATATCTTCCTAAGAATTTTAGTGTAAAGTGGGGAACAATTAAATAGAAACTGCTATTGTTGTATTAGAGGTAGTGGTATCAAAGTACCTTGAGAATTTTAATAAAGCCAATGTTCTATTTGTTTGCAAATATACACTGTAATGGTATGCCTCAGAGAGACGAGTGTTCTACACGATTTGTAAGGGAGACTCTTTACAATTTGTTCCCTTGATATATTAATGGTCTGTTCAGCCTTTTTCAAATGAATCTTTATAGAAGACACACAGCCAATACTAGTTATAATAACTGGTGTTTGCAATGCTTAAAATTAAAATGAAGGTATAGAAATAAAGAACTTCCTTTATCCATGCCATGAAGTATTCCATGGAGAAGAAGTAAAAACATCCATATTTAGGGAATAAGGAAGAGCCTGTGTTTCCAATATATAAAATGAATTGTAGCAACCAAATCTTACTATATCCTCTTACTCTAAAATGAATTTTTAAATGTCAGCAAGGGAATATTTTAAAGAATTATGATTTATCCATTTAATAGAATATTATGAGATACTTAATGACACATGTTTAAAATGAGTTTGTCATTGCAAATTTTAAATATGAAACTATTCAGGATTTAGGTAATAAGTACATAGTAAATGCTCAACCATTAAGATTATAATTCTTATGTTCCACATTCACATGTGAGATATCCCAAGAATAAAAAATCAAGAGGAAAAAAAAAGACAATTATTCAAGTTTAATAACAGAAACAGAATTTTGTGCAAAAAAATATTATATAGCTATTGAAAATAGTCAAAATTGCTTGAAAATAATTAAGATTTTATGGGAAAAGGCAAAATATAGTTTGTATACAGTATGATTCCACTCTTTAAAAAATACGCATACTTTATGCTGACAAATACACCATATTTAATAGTTCCCTCACTCTGAGACTAGGTGGTTTTTAAAACTATTTTTGTACTTTTCTATATCTTCTGATCTATCTACATGTACCATGTTTAAAATATTTGTTCTCAAAAGGGACATTTATTTTACTATAAGAAGCAACTACCTTAATGAATTTTTCAATTCCCATGGACCTTGTAAAACACATAGTCCAGTCAAATTTCTAATAAAAGTAATTTACAAATACTAAACTCTATCTTTGATATTGAATGACTTTATTTTTTTTTAATTTATTTATTTGTCAGAGAGAGAGGGAGAGAGAGCGAGCGAGCACAGGCAGAGTGGCAGGCAGAGGCAGAGGGAGAAGCAGGCTCCCTGCTGAGCAAGGAGCCCGATGTGGGACTGGATCCCAGGAGGCTGGGATCATGACCCGAGCGGAAGGCAGCCGCTTAACCAACTGAGTCACCCAGGCGTCCTGAATGACTTTATTTTTTAAATGTAAATTAGGAGACAAAAACCTAAACCTATACCATTAGGCACCAAAATAAGAAAAAATGGGGGCATTTCACACGGAAGACAGAAGACAAGCAGAGCTCCCTTCCAACCATGCAACCCACATTCCAATTACCAAATTTAAATGGTTGTGAATTAATCCTCAAATGTAGGGGCAAATAAATTAAAATGGCTTTTTGTTGAATGGTTTTAAAGTGTTCTTAAAGCTTCATTTCCAGAAATTCTACACACGTCCTTTAAAAACCAGAGTTTCTCCTGTAATTAGATGCACACACATATTCACTTGCCTTTCATTGGAGAACCAACCAATGCTACAATTCAGTACCTTGACAAGACCACCTTGAGAATGTGCACCACCCAGGACCTCATTTGGAATTCCTCTGGTAATTCCAATTCCAATTCCAAATTCTGGCATGTATCCAAAATGAAAACCCACCTCAAACCTACCTTTTATGGAGCTACATCCCAGAGGCTAAGAAAATGAAAATCAGGTCAACAGAAGAAATAAATACATCGAGGATGTGATGACTTATTGGAGAAACAGATCAATACCTATGGTCAGCTGTGATTTAGAATTATGATGATAACAGTCATGAGTGTTTGATGTTTAATCTTTATACATTATTTAATTCAAGAGCCTCTTCACATTCCCTTTCTCTCCCCACACCACCCTGGCCCCGGAAAGCCCCTTAAAACTGTCAAAATAAGATTCAAACTTGACCAAAATAACTAGGTATGAAAGAGTTCTCAATTAAGTTTGTGGATTAAAATAATTCTAGGTAAAAATTAATCTTTTAGATATATTATTTTAGCCGGGGGTGGGGTGGGGAACTTAGCCAAAAGCAACTCATTTACTTTGGATAATAAATAGGAAAAAAATCTCAGAATAATCAAAATAGATCTTATCACACATATATATACTGTCAACAACAGTAACTAAAATGTATTATAAGACACATTAGCAATGTTAGTTCCATCTATATAGCATACTTTTTAATTTTCTTCTCCTAAATAGAAGAGTCATATGATCAAGAAGTCATTTAAAGCACATCAAATTAAAGAAAAGTGACTTTGAAGTAAAAACCATTCACAAAGTAGGCATTTAACCAATTCTGGACAAAATAGAAGCTATAACTTCAAAAAATATAAGATTTTTTTAATGTTCAGAAGCCCTGAATATTCAAATAATATCGTTCACTTTTTCTATTGTAATCTCCAATGACAAGGTGATTTCACATTCTCTTACTCTTAAGAAAATTAGTAACTGCTGAGGTACTGATAGAAAACAACAAACACACATTTTTGTTTGCCCCAATCATTTGGAGTCTAAGCTATTTAAAATAATGCAATGTACACTGAAAATAATATGCCAATTACTTTACCTACATAATACCTTTATGTTTTAATCACAACTTCAGACTTGAGGGCTAATTAAACTCCATTTCATTCCAAGTACTGGAATTACTGCATGCTTCAGAATATACCTTCATTTCTAAGATAGCCAATCAATCATATTATCTTATCACTCTATTAAATAAATGTTTTTCAACTATGCACTTGACTCACCACCCGAAATAACAACCTAGGGGCTCCCTACACTACCCCATTCTCCACAGAGATCAGCAATGAAGACACTTAATGAGCTTTACAAAGAACTTTTCACAATTCAGACAAGTTTAATAGACCCAATCCTCTTCTGCAACTCCCTTCTAAAGTTCTCTAACGAATCTCCACCAAGGATCAAGCCAGGAAGGACACGCTGGTGTCCTGAATTTAAAAGCCTTCTTTGATCTACACGACTCAGCAGCTGCATTTCTGTACACTTAAAAGAAACATGAAACTCACCAGATTTGTTTGTTTGTTTTTCATTTGGGCAACCTTCAAACACAGGAACTATAATGATTCCAGCTGTCTCCTCATTTCATTCTGCCAAAGCCAGGAGGTGTGACAGGTGCGGGGAGAGCAGCAGCCCCGAGCACCCGTCGAGGAGGACTGAGGGGGAGGGAACTCTCTCCTAGGGCGATGGGAGAGCCCAGGCAGCGGAGCCTGCCACAGGTTGCAGCTATTGGCTTTGGCAGCTCCGTCTTCTAGCTTTGCTTCCAGTCTCGTGGTGAGTTTGCAAATGATGGCTAACTCCCCCGCTCCAAAGGGCTGCCTTCCTAGAGTGAGCTCCAGTACTCCTGTGTCAACTGCAGAGCTAAGTCAATGCAAGGAGGGAAAATTAAATTAATAAAGAATTCCTTCATCTGGTCACACCAACTGCCACCTGGCGCAAAGGAAGTCATTTCTTCGATTTACTAACTAGATGATAATTACCCCCAGCCTTCACCTTACACTGTCTGTGTAGGACATGGATTATTAATACTTGCATGCAGCATTTCCTGACCCAGGTCCTATTTATAGCAGAAATCGCCTTTGTTTGTGGTGCCTTGTGGGATCAGGACAGAGTATAGCACTTACCCTCTGCGGCATGGGGCTTTGCCTCTGCAAGCCTCATGACTTATACTAAATATGAACTATGATGCTTCATGACAGTGACAAAGTACAATAAAACAGTTGGTGGTTCCATTGTTGTTCTTCTCCCTGTCATGCATGAGCAAGTGCACACCATTAAGACGGACCTGCTGAACCACCAGCATCCTGCCAGTGAGGGGGGAAGGTGCTGCCTTCTGATGCAAGAGTCTCACCTAGGGAATGTGCCTATTCTCTCCAGAGACGCTGGGGATTTGCTCTGTTTTCCCACATTATGCAACGCTCCAGAAATAGAGACACAAATCGCATCTGACCGATCTTTCACATTCCTGAAAATGTTTTGGAAAGTAAAATCCCCATTTCCCTCTTTTTTTTAAAGATTTTATTTATTTCTTTGACAGACAGAGATCACAAGTAGGCAGAGAGGCAGACAGAGAGAGGAGGAAGCAGGCTCCCTGCTGAGCAGAGAGCCTGATGTGGGGCTCGATCCCAGGACCCTGGGATTATGACCTGAGCCGAAAGGAGAGGCTTTAACCCACTGAGCCACCCAGGCGCCCTCCCCTTTTTTTTTTAACCTTAGCTATGTCTTACTTCTCAATTTTACAATGAAATTTCTCAAAGGTAATAATGATCATCATACAATTTCTCCTAAACATCTTTCTGAACTCATCCTTACACGTCTTCCTGAGCTCTTAAATCAAATCTGAGCACGTGATGTGATGAGCACTGGGTGTTCTACGCAACTGATGAATTATTGAACACTACATCTGAAACTAATGATGTATACTATGTGTTGGCAAATTGAATTTAAATTTAAAGAATCAAAAAAAAAAATCTGAGCATGCTAATTTAATAGACTTGGGGGCAGGAGTAGAGTGACAATGACAATAAACATGTGAACCAGATTAAAATACCTGATGATAACATGCACTTGATAGGATATTTGATATATTTGATGTGGCTAAAACTCCTGTAGTAATTAATGTCAACACTAGCCAGGAGGTGTCAGCCACAAGACCCTAAAGAACTCTTGAGGAGGCTCTCATTTCACAGAGCAGGTCCCTGAAGCCTCCAAAGTTTGTGCGACTTGCTCGACGCCCCCCAGCAAGTTCATCGGCCGTGAGGGATAAAGCCACATCTACGTTCCCGAGCTGTGTTTCCATGACACCACGGTTTGTACTCGTTACGTATCGTATTCGTTTTCTGTTGGTGCCTAACCGATTACCACATACTCGGTGGCTTAAGACAAAACAGGTTTCTTGATTCAGAGTTTCCACGGGCCAGAAGTCCAGGCACTGCACAAGCGGATCCTCTACTCGCGGTCTCCCAAAGCCGCAATCAAGACGTCCCTCAGCCCGCGCTCATTTCTGGAGTTCCGGGTCTTCCCCAAGTTTGTGTAGCCGTC
>PISX010029624.1:0-19799 GCA_004024625.1 Mellivora capensis
AAAGAAATTAAAAAAAAAATTAAAAAAAAAAAAAAAGAAACCTGTGTTAAGCTGGGCTTGCAACAGCCAGCTCTAAAGTCAGGAGCCGATTTCAAAAATTACCCCTGCCCCTTCTGCCGTGTATTATTGCATAAATTATTAAATCTCTCTGGGCCTCAAATTGCACATGTGTAAGAAGGCTAAAGTCAGAATTGCTGTGGAACTCAGCTGAAATGAGGGGGCCTAAAACACCCAAGCCCGTGGCTGGTATATTACTCCTTGTTGCCTAGAAGGGGAAGATCCATCAGGCACAAATATACACAAGTTTAAGCTTGAGATAAAGGGATTTAAAAGTCCTAAGCTTATAAGTGGCAAATTGAAATAGTTAAAGTAGACAACGAACATGCAGAAGAGAACGAAGGGGCTGAGAAGGGAACCCTAAGAAACACCAAACTCTCAGAAGAAAACTTGCGGAAGAGACTTCTCAATCATCAACAACCAATTGTAGGCAAGAATCTGGTAACATAAAGACTGTTAAGTGTCCACTGGATTTGTCAATTAGAAGTCACTGGGGCTAAATGAAAGGTTTAGAGGAGTGGAGTGGGCTAGAATGATGGTTAAGGGCAAAAAATTTTTTTTTCTGAGTTTGGAGAGACTTATACCTATTTAAATAAAGAAAGGGGTGAAAAGAGAGTGGAATAAGAAGATTTTAAAGGCAAAGGGGAGGGGATACTTGTGCACCAAGAGGATACAGGTAGAACTGAAATGGAGAGAGTATCACATAGGGACAGAGAAGTCAATGAGGAAACTCTTACAGTAATTCAGGGCAAGGAGAAAATGACGACCTAGGGAGGTGGCAGTGATGATGTAAAGAAAGGAAGTGTGCAATCACATTGTGTAAGAGGACTGTACCTGCTTGGTGAAGGACAAAGGTAATTTAGCTGTTTTAGCCTAAAATGATTGGGGCCATGGTAATATCTTTGCAGTAAACAGGAAATTAGGAGAAAGGGTTGGATGTAAAGAGAAGGGGAGGTATGATTACGTTTGGATATTTATATGACAGAGAAGACAAGGTGTGAGATACTGATCTGGGAGTTATTCACCTAGAAGTTAAGATGACTTGTCCTATAAATCTGAGTGAAATAGCCCAGGAGAGAAAGGTAGGAAGTATCAGCAGTTGAAGATTCTACCCTGTGGAATGTTCTCGGGGGCAGATAAAAGAGTAAGACAAAAAACCAAACCAACAACTCAGTGATGGAGAGAAACTTGTCATTCAATATCAGAAATGATTTTTTTGAATATGTGAACTTAAGCTACATATGACATCTCGTGTGACTTTTTTTTTGAGTTATGGTACAAGACAGTGCAAGCATTCAATAATTGAAGGTTGGTTAAATTAACCTAATGGAATGCTTTACAATTATTAAAATAAAATAATTATTGACATAAAATTGTTTGTAATATGTAAAGTAGAAAAGCATGTCACAAGACAGTATTAATGATATGATCTTGTTTTGTAATACAAACAAAATGTCATGTACATACTCTTACACATACTCATGAGCACATAGAAGCTTAGAGCAGGTTTAGAAGGATGTATATGCAAGAATAATAGAACTTGTCTCTGGGTTGGCAGGGTTTTAGGTATGTTTTACTTTATTTCTTTTGATATGAATCTTATTTCTGTAGTAAGCAGAAACAGTGTTTTCCTATACTAACCAGTCACTCTCTCACATCACCTATTTTAACTTATTGTATAGTCTCAGAAAACTATGTTTTTCCTATTTTTGATTTGCTTATTGCCTACCTTTCCTAAATTTCTCTCTCTTATTCACACTATATCGTTAGCATTCAAAGATTGCTTCAATACAATAGGCACTCAATAAATATTTAAGTAAATGTTAGTAACACTTTTGTAATAAAAATAAACACTAAAAGATTAACTTATTGTTAAATGCTGTTTCTCCTAAGTTCCTCTATTTTAGAAGTGACCAAATAATTTAGAAGCAAAGGAAAATGGTGGAGATATAGTCTGTTTGATAAGGACTTTACCCCCAGTAACACTCTGAATCTGAGGACAAACACTTCTCTGGGCTGCCTAGTGAGATACCTCACAAGGCCTAGAGTAGCCTGGACTGTTATACGAGAAAAGACAATGTGACAAGTTGACAGGACTCCTTTTTATAAAAGAATAATCTCAGAACACACACAAATCTTGCATCTTCCAGGTAAGCTCCTTGTGATACTTTATACTTATTTCAGTGTCATTGCTTACAGTGCAATGTGTGATTCCTCCTTGTGTGTGATTCCTCTTTGTGGATGCTTTCAGCAACTACTGAGTCTTCTGTCATCCTCAGTGATGGTAAATCTTCCATGTGAGCAGTATATGTGAACTTAAGTGTTATAGTTAAGGTCAGTAAATAGGTTGGTTAGTATAATATGTGTACAAAATCAAAGTACATATGAAGCAGTGAGACTTATATAAACCTGACTCTTTAATGGACTGATTTTTATTGAACTATAATGAATACACCATAAAGCTCACCATTTTAAAGTGTTCAATTTAGCAGATTTTGGTATGTTCACAAGATTACACAACCATTGCCACTATCAAATTCCAGATTATTTTCATCACCCTCATATGAAATCCCATATGCATTAGCTGTCACTTCCCATATAGAATTCAGAAATTCATCTTTACAGATGTTTTAAACATTATTAAGTGTTTTAAACATTATTAAAGAAATGTCTATTCTACCAAGGTGACTTCTCTGGACAACTGATTCATCTGGTTCTATTATTTTTAGATAAATACCAGTCATATACATTTATATTTGGGGATACCAATGAAATTCAATCAAGGAAAACAAACTGTTCTATCACCAGACATATTTTCATTTTACACCATGTTATAAAACCAACTTCTATGAAATACCATTAGTTCATGAAAAGTAAGAAATCCAATGTACTTGATTACCTGTGAGCAAAAGAACTAACCACATTTGAGTTCAATTTTATCTTCTTGGGAAAGCTTGATAACATGCTGAGTTAAGATAATTATGTATCTTTAAAAAAGGGCATTGTACCATCAATGAGAATGCATTAAAATAAGATTAAACCAGGAATGTATATATAATCACCTATTAAACCCTTTATTAAGCATAGGACAAAACATTTAGATAATTAACTAAAACTTTGAAAGAAAAAGGAAATGTAACACAATTAGTGCTTCTATAAAACTGAAAACTTTTTCCTAGTCAGGTCTTTCTTGGCCTTGAATGACCCTAAGTGACAAGATTTAAGCTCATCATCCTAAATTACTTTTTACCATTACTCAAAGGTAAGATAAAATTCTCTGTTCTTGGGATAATGATGGCTTTAAAACTACCAAGTAATGGCATACCTATGATAATGAAAATTTATAGAAAATATCACTAAATAAACTATGACTCCCATGTTAGGACTGCTAACACATCCCATCATCCCATGATTTCTCCTGCTCTTTAAAACTCTATTTCAAACTCTACAGGATATGAAAAATGACAATATCTACCATTCTCACTCTGGTGATCTACTTGGTTTCTGATGTTCACTTATCAGAAGGGAGGGAAGGAGTTTCTAAGACCCCTGAACATTTATTATTATTATTATTTTTAAAGATTTTATTTATTTGACGGAGAAAGACACAGCAAGAGAGGGAACACAAGCAGGGGGCGTGGAAGAGGGAGAAGCAGGCTTCCTGCCAAGCAGGGAGCCCTATGTGGGGCTCAATCCCAGGACCCCAGCATCATGACCTGAGCCGAAGGCAGACGCTTGACGACTGAGCCACCCAGATGCTCTAACCTCTGAACTTTTAAAAAAGCATTTTAAAAGCTTGGTTAACATGGATTTTATATACCAGATTTCTATTATTTTAGTAGTTTCCCTTACTTGGATTCATGTTCCTAAAGTCTTTTGATAAATTTCCCACATGTACCTATGCATATATCAGTATGTTATTCTCTTTAGTTGACAGTAGTTGTCCAGTTCCTGGAAGGACAAAGACTGAAAAATGTATTTTTTTGGAACGTGAGAATCCCAGGCTTCTCCTTTGCTATTTTAACAAAGGGGCTAGTGGCTGTCTTCTTTAACCTATGGTTAGAATAATTAAATAGCATGGCCTTTTTATGTGACATTGAAAGGGGGGAAAATTTCTTCAACTTATTAGCTTTTTTGTATTACAAAGGGCACCATTTTTGAAATGTCAATCATGAGCCTAAACCAAAATGCTAGCAAGTAAATATACTATAATAGGTATTTATAAAATATGGTAAATTTTATATGCTGGAGTCGTAACTTACATAAGTATAGGTGCTCAAATCAGTAAAGTGAAAATCATGTATATATTGGAGTTGATTCATATACATTTAATGTCCTGAATTCTACTGTATTTATAATGCTTGACAGACCGAGGGAATAAAATATAATCTGTTGTTCAATAGTTCCAGAAATATAGTAAAAAGGCTAGAAAAGTGTATTTTCATATGTATTTTCTATCTCATTTTACAGTATAGGTGGAGGGAGGATTACACAACTCCATATATAAATACACAAAATACATAAATATTTATAGGTGACTTAATGAATTTTTAAGAGCACTTCTGCCACTTTTAGACTGATTTCAATGCCTAAATTATGATTTTACCATATACCAAAATGAAAATAGTGATCATCTGTGGACAATGTGATTATGGATGGTTTTATTTTTTTATTTGTACTTACTACATTTCTATAATTTGAAGAACATATAAAATAAAAAATGCTATGCTGCATTTACATTTATTTTATTATTTTTTTAAGATTTTATTTATTTATTTGACAGATTACAAGTAGGCAAGAGAGGCAGGCAGGGAGAGAGAGGAGGAAGCAGGCTCTCCGCGGAACAGAGAGCCCGATGCGGGGCTCGATCACAGGACCCTGGGATCATGACCCGAGCCGAAAGCAGAGGCTTTAACCCACTGAGCCACCCAGGCACCCCTACATTTATTTTTTAATATGTAACAGAAATCATGCCAGTTTGTAACATATGGAAAAATAAACTACTCTTTTTAATTAAAACCTAATGTATGGTCATGAACAAATAAATGATGCCAGAAAATACCATGACTACTTAACACTGTAATGAAATTCCTGGCCAATGCAGTAAGAACAGAAAGAAGTAAGAGTTATAACAATTCTGTAGCAAGACCACTAACTACCCTTATTTTCAAATGAAATGTGTATATACATGGGAAACCCAAAAGAATATATAAACTATTAGAATAAAGGAATAAAGAAAGATTGGTGAATAATAAAATCCATATGCCAAAATCAACAGTCTTCTCACATATCAATATATTTACAATGAGCACAATACCTGGAAACTTAAAAAAGAAATTAGATATGGCCATTTTAATCTGCAATTTTAAATGGTAATAACAAATGAAATTGGAGTTGTAACTACAAATTTGAATTTTCAGGCTGTTAAGAATTCAATGACTTAGTACAAAACTGCTATCTCATATGGCAGCCTGTAGGCTACAAATGGCTACTGAGCAACTGAATTGTGGCTAGACTAAATTTTTTTTTTAAGATTTTATTTATTTATTTGAGACAGAGAGTCAGCAAGAGAGACAGCATGAGTGGGGTGGAGGGGGAGAGGGAGAAGGAGACATGGGCTCTCCGCTGAGTGGAGAGCCTGATGCCAAGCTTGATCTCAGGACCCTGGACAATGACCCGAGTCAAAGGCAGATGCCTAACTGACTGGGGTACCCAGGCACCCCAGACTAAATTCTATAATGTAAAATACACACTGGTTTTGGAAGAATTAGTACACACTCATAAAACAAAAACTACAATAACAAAGCTGTGGTTTAAAGAGTATGTTATTTACGTTTCTTATTCTGTAAGGAGATGACTGTGTGTGAATTTTAGGTCTTAGATTTGGGAGGGAACTTAGAATTACCTATAATCAATATGAGTATCTTAGGCAAAAGGGTCACCTTTAAAGTTCATCACAAAATCATATATAATAACTAAGGCAGAAGAAATTTGTTTCAACTTTATTATCACATATTTATTCTTTTCTTTTTTTTTTTTTAAAGATTTTTAAAAAAAAATTTTAAAGTTATTTATTTATCTGACAGAGAGAGAGACAGTGAGAGGGGGAACACAAGCAGGGGAAGAGGGAGAGGGAGATGCAGGCTTCCTGCAGAAGAAGGAGCTTGATGCAGAGCTTGATGTACCCTGGGATCATGACCTGAGCCAAAGGCAGACGCTTTAACAACTGAGCCACCCAGATACCCCCACATTTTATTCAAATAACTTCTTTTTACTTCCTGATACTCCTACTGTCTAAAGAGAGCTGAAGTTTATATCTATTCATTTCTGGGTCCTGAGTATTGTTTCTAGGTTTGTTTAAAGCAAACAATATTTAGAGAGATTGCAAATGGAGATTCTGTATATAAAAGTGTCAGTGCATAATACAGGATTCAGAGGTCTCAAGTGTATTTGAATGATGTGAAGCAAATGTGACAAAAAGTTAGGATTTCCTGGAGTATCAGAGATTTGCAAGATGGAAGGATCATTTACAAATGTTTCCTACCAGACATAAGGACTGATTTAGTCAGTCCGATTCACAAACAGACCAGGTGAGTAGTGCTGCCTCATTTGATATTTCAAATGGAGGAGTATTATACACAAGCGCCCAGAGCCCAGATGGAATGGATGAGAGACTAAGAGAAGGGAAAAGAGGCAAGCAGACTTCTTTCCATCCTTGCCTGAACAGAAATTTGGCTGCTATTTTGTTACAGACTTGTTACACTCAGGCTTAGATAAAGAGAATTTCTGCATAGAAAACAATTATAAAACTTGGTATTTTAGAATCCCTGATGCTGCTACTGCAGGAAAAAAACCGGCAGTTGCAATGGGGAGAAAGGGACAGTTACAATAAGTGAGGGGAAAACAACTAGAGTAGAAACAGTGATTATCAGCTAACAGAAATCAACATCACATGAAATACTGACAGCACAGCCACGTAGTGTAAGAGGATAACTTAAGAAATGGTGAGTACCTATGAAAGCCCTGAAATTTTATTCAAGGTTAAACCTTCGCAAAATCTTAGGAACCAGGTTACATACATTCTGAATCTTGCTGTTTTCTTACTGTTTAGTTTAGAGTTCTTTATATATTATGGACAGAAGTCCTTTTTGAGTATGCTACACAAACATTTTCTCCCGGTCTGTGCCTTAAAAAAATTTCCTTAACAAGATCTTTTGTAGAAGCAGAAGTTTTGAATTTTGATAAAGATCAACTTATCAGTTTTGTTCTTTTATTATTTTATTATTTATTATTTCATGTCTAAGAGCTCTTCATTTAACCCTTGGTCACAAGAATTTTCTCCCAAAAGTTTTGTCTTTTTACATTTTACACTTAAATTTAGGGTCTCTTTGATTTAATTTTTATGTAATATGTGAAGTTTTAGGTCAAGAAGACTTTTAATTTTTCCCAAGGAATGTTCAATTGTTCTTTTTTTTTTTGTTCAATTGTTCTAATACCATTTGTTGAAAAGACTATCATTTCACTCCTGAAATGCTACTGCATTTTTTGTCAAAAATCAGTTAGTTGTACTTGTCTGACTTCATTATCTGTGTTGTTGATCTATGTGATCTATGATCTATCTACTGCTTTGCCAATACTACTGTTACTATATAGTAAACTTTTCTACTCAAGTAATGTGATTCCAACAATTTTATTCTTTTTCAAAACCGATTTAGCTCTCCTAGTTTTTTGTCTTTCCTCATAAATTATAGAATCAGTTTGTCTAAAAAATCCTATTGGATTTTGATAGGAATGACATTAAATCTACAGGGAGATGGGGAACCACAGTATCTTTGCTGTGTTGTTTTCCAAATTCAATAGTGTCATGTCTCTTAATTCAGTCTTCTTTGATTTCTTTCATGAGTATTTTGGAGTTACTGGCATATGGACTTTAAAACTTTTCACACTTAAGTATCTCATTTCTCTACTTTAAATTGCATTGTGGGGTGCCTGGGTGGCTCAGTGGGTTAAAGCCTCTGCCTCCAGCTCAGGTCATGGTCTCAGGGTCCTGGGATCGGGCCCCACGTCAGGCTCTCTGCTCAGCGGGGAGCCTGCTTCCCCCTCTCTCTGCCTGCTTCTCTGCCTACTTGTGATCTCTCTCTCTGTCAAATAAATAAATAAAATCTTAAAAAAAAATAAATTGCATTGTGTTGTTCACTGCTATTTCCAACTGTTAGCTGCCAGCTTATATATTATTTTAATACATAAATCCCATATCCTGCAACCTTCCATGAGGTTTTTTTCCTACATTCTTTGAAATCTTCTACACAATCATGTCAACTACAATAGAGGAATAACAATTTCTTCCTTTATTTCCTTGTATCTCCTTTTCTTGTCTTACTGCACAGTGTAAGACTTCCAGCACTATGTTTAATGACACTGACTGTTGAGAGTATACATACTTGCCTTTCTTCCAATTTAAGGAGAAAGCATTAGTCTGCCTTTCACCATTAAGAATAGGGTTAGCTGTAGATTTTTTTTGTAGTTCTTCATCATGTTGACAAAATTCCTTATGTTCCCATAGTTCTGTAGGATTATATCATGAATGGTTGCTGAGTTTTGTCAAATGACTTTTCTGTTAATTGATTTAGATTTAGTTAATTTTAGAGTATTAAATGGGCAAATATAACAATTTTTTACCAGGAAACTAACTTTGCGTTCATAGAATAAACTCACTTGGTTATGATGTTATTCTTTTGATATACTGCTGGGATTGTGTGGCGTAACAGAAAAATACATTTGGCCTTTGTATTGTCCTTGGCACATAGCTCCTAAAACCCTTGGAATTTCCTGTGTGATAGGAGCATCTTTTGATATTCAAAACAAACCCCTTTCAACCATAGGAGTTAAAGTGACTCTTGGTGGGCTCTTCAATGGCTTCAGGATGGGAGCTGGATGCCAGAAAGAACAAAACTTGGGACCTCCTGGGATGGGAGGAACAGAAACTAGAATCAATTGCCAATGGCCAATGACTTAATCAATTATGCCTAAACAAGGAAACCTCCATAAAACCCCTAAACAGGAGGGTTCAGGAGACTTCCAAGTTGGTGGACACAACCATGTATCATTAGGGTAACTCACCTCAACTCCATGGGGACAGTTTCCTGTACTTAAGCCTCTTTTCAACTTTGATTTACATACCTCTTCATCTGGCTATTTGTTTATATGTGTAATAAACTAACAGTAAGTTTAACATTTTCATGAGTTCTGTGACTGTTCTAACAAATTATTAATCCTGAAAGTCATGGGTGTTGTAGAAATCCCCAGATTTGTAGCCAAGTCAGATATAAGTGCATAGAGACTGGGACTTACAAGTTGGCATCTGAAGTGAGGGCATTCCTGTGAGACTGAACCCTTCAGCCTGTGGAGTCTGACACTAACCCCTGACAGTTAGTATCAGAATAGGATTGAATTGTTGGGGACACTTGATTGGTATTGGAGAATCAAAGAGATTTAATTTTGCTAACACACTGCTTGGCAATTTTGTATTTCTATTCATGAAGGATATTAGTCTGTAGTTTTTTATTTTTGGATTCTGTGATTTGGTATCAAGGTAATGTAGGTCTCTTAAAATGAGTTGACTCTGTCAGTGAAACCACTTGGATCTGGAAATTTCCTTTTCAGAAGGCTTCTACCAAAAAAAAAAAAAAAAGGATTATAAAAATAGTTACACAATGGCTTGTAACATCTGTTTCACCATGGGTAAGTTTTAGTTGTATGCAGTTCTCAAAGAATTGATCCATTATGTTCAAGGTCAATTTGTGCATGTAGAGTTATTCACAATAGCTCCTCATTATCCTTTAACGTCTGTGAGGTCTGTAGTGATAGCCTCATATTCATTTGTTATTGGTACATCCTCTTTTCTTTTTTTAAAAATCCGTTTTGCTTGGGGTTACTGATATTTTGAAAGAACCAGCTTTTGATTTGGCTATGTCTGTTTCTCTGTTTTAAATTTTCTTGAATTCTTCTTTAATCTGTATTATTTCCTTCTTTCTGACTGCTTTGAGATCATTTTTGTTTCTTTTTCTAGATTACTGACTTAACACAGCTATTCTTTTCTAATGTGATTTAGTGCTATAAATTTTCACATAAGAACTGCTTTATTTATATCCCACAGATTTTGATATTCTGTACTTTCATTTTCATTTAGCTCAATATATTTAAAAAATTTCCTTCAGACTTCCTCTGTGACCAACATACTATTTATAAGTGTGCTGTTTAATTTCCAAGTGTTTACAAGCTTTCCTGTTATCTTTAATTGACCTTTAGTTTAATTCCATCATGGTCATACAAGTACAGGTATATTTGTTTAGGTTTGTTCTATCTTGGCAAATGGTCCATGTGTTTGCATGAAAAGAATGTGCCTTTTTCCAATTTTGTATGGAGTCCTTGTTTGGTAAGTGGGAATTAGATCTTAGTTAATAGGATTATTCAGTTCTTTCATATCTTGCTGACTTTGTGTTCAATGGTTCTATTGATTAAGAGAGCAGTTCTGATGCCCCCCACTATATCTGTGGATTTGTTTCTCAATCTTACTAGTTTTTGATTCATGTATCTGCAGCTCTGTTGCTTAACGTATACACATTTAAGATTTCAGTTTCTTCTTGGTGAATTAATACTCCTATATATTTGTAATATCATTCTCTGTCCCTGGTAATTTTTTTGGTCTGAAGTCTACTTTACTGATACTAAAATAGTTACTCTAGTTTTCATTTAATTATTGTTGGCATGGCAATCTTTTCCTATTCATTTTGCCCTACTTATAGCATTATATTTGAAATGCATTTCTTTTAGATAGGATATCATTTGGTCATGATTTTTTTTATCCATTCTGTTAGTTTCTGTCTTTTAATTAGTATGTTTTAACCATTTACATTTAATGTAAGTAACGTAAGTAAGTAAGAAACGTAAGTAATGGTTTTAACTTTGCTATGTCTTAACTTGGCTAATCCCTCTGTTGTCACCACTGTTTTTCATTCTTATTCTCTTTTTTGCCTCCCAGTTGATAATTTGAATATTCAAAAAATATTACATTTTATTTACTGTTTTTGAGTATCTGTACCTAGTTTTTTTTTCTTTCTTTACTGGTTGCTGTAGTGATTACATTAATATACAACATACATCACCATGTACTAGCATCATTTTATCACTTCAACTGAGATCCAGAACACTTTCCGGTTAGTGTATTTACCCTTCATGACAAGACTTTCTTGAGTGTTATCTCTTTATACATTGAGAGCCCTTTCAGAAAATGTTACAATAATTTGCCTTCAACCATCAAAGATAGTTTAAATAATTCAAGAGGAAAAGAATAATCTACTTTGTTTACCCAGATATTTAGCCTTTCTTTCCTCTTTATTGATATTCCAAGTTTCCTTCTTATATTATTTCTTATATTATTTTCTTTCTGTGAAGAATTTCTTTTAATAATAATTTTACAGCAGGTTTGCTGACTACAAATTTTCAGGCTTTCTTCCATTGAGAATATATCTTCTATTGAGGATATATTTATTTAACTTTCATCCCTGATAAATATTTTTGCAAGGCATAGAATTCAGGGCTTATAATTCTTCTCTTTCAGCCCTTGAAAAATGTGTCAATTCCCCTTGTCTCCATGGTCCCTGATAGAAATATGTAGTCACTTGGATTACTGTTCTCTTAAAGGCAATGTTTCCTTTTTCTTTGATCACTTTTATGATTTTTTTCTTCGTCTTTGTTTTCATAGATTTGCTTATGATGTGGATTTCTTCTTCTCCTCGTCCTTCTCCTTTCTTAGAGGGGGAGAGAGAAAGGGGCAGGAGCAGCAGGAGAGGAAGAGAGAATCTTAAGCAGGCTCTGCACTGGACGTGGGGCTCAATCTCACAATCCTGAGATCATGACCTGAGCTGAGATTTAGCTGGACGCTTAACTGACTTAGCCACCCAGGCACCCCTGGATTTCTTCTGAATCTGTTTGAGGTTTGCTCATTCTTCAATCTGTAGGTTTATGTGTTATGCTAAATTTGGAATATTTTCTCCCATTATTTCTTCAAATGTTTTTCAGCCCTGCATTCTTTTATTTTGTTGAGTCTCCAATGACACGAATGTTAGATCTTTTATTACTGTAATAATATGAAATTAGAGAATGCAATTACCAACTCACTTTTGTGACTTGAAGTCCACAAGTGGCATAGGCCACTTAGGGGCATACCCAGGACTTCAAACAGATTTAATAATCTCCTTCTCCAGCTCCCTTCTCTCCTTAATTTTCTTGTTAGTAGGTGGCAGGGACTGGGCTTCTTGTTAACATTTCATTACAGTAGGTGGGGATGGTAAACAGCATTTCATTCTCCCATAGTTTGTAAACCACAATGAGAGACAGCATGGGATACCACTTTAGTATGGTCAATGATCAATAGGGCTTTGATTCAGTCTTTTCACTAGGTGCGAAGGAAAAGAATTTCCCTTTTGCCCGTTAATGCATAGTTGGCATATTCCACAAAGCTCTACTCCTCAGTTTTCTTGGCACCCCAAGAAGAGGTAGTAGAGTCTATCTGGTATTCATTTGAAGTACAGTAGGTGCCATGGACTTAATCATGTCTCCCCAAAGTTAACAGTTTGAACTCCTAACTTTCAATGTGACTGTAATTAAGGACAGAGCCTTTAGGATAATTAGGGTTAAATGAGGTCAAGAGTGGGGCGCTAATCTAATAGGAGATTGGTTTCCTTATAAGAAGAGGAAGAGATACTAGAGATAGAGGAAAGGCCATGTGAGAACATAGTGAGAAGATGACTGTCTATAGAAATGAAGAGAAGTCAACTTTAATGGCACACTTGTCTTGGACTTCTAGACTCCAAAACTGTGAAAAGTAACAGTAGGTTTGGCTAAAAGGGTTTCCATTGTAAAATAGTTCTCCATTTTCCCACTCCTTTGGCTTGAGAGTCTTAGGGCTTTTTGTTTTGTCTTTGCCCACTGGCATTTGTGAGCTGCAAGCTACTTTATCAACTAGGTCAGGATATATGAGAAGCAACAAACAAAACCCCCAACTAACTAGGACAAAAAAAAAAAAAAAATACTAGGAGACTCATAACAGAGTTGTCCAAGTTCTGAGGTTCCTAGCCAGTCCACTTTCTTTTCTCCACCTTTGAGAGTCTTATTATAATTGTTTTATGTATTTTTAGTTATAATCAGAAGGGATAAAGTGTATTTTGATTATTCTATCTTCTCTGAAATTGGAAGCTCCCATTTACTTTTGAATCTACTCCAACTAGACTTCAATCCTTTGAAAACAATCTCATCCAAGTTACCAAGAGCTTTTCATTGCTAAATCTAATGGTGAATTCTCAGACTTTCAGTTTACCCAGACTCAGCAACATTTAACATAGCTGATTACTTCTTACTCCTTGAAACTCTTCTGGAAGCCATATTATGATGGTTTTCCTCACTGGCCACACCTCCTCATTTTCATTTGCTAGTTCTTCTTGTTCCTAACTTGTAAATGTTAGAGGGCCCTATAGTTGTTATGAGACTGCTTCTCTGCCTATACCAATTATCTAAATTATCTCATTCAATCTTAAAGTTTTAATATTATATGTAGGCTGTTCCCCCCCTCCCCTTTTTCTTTACTTCAGCCTTATTTTAGCTCTCCTGTGCTTCATGTTTACATATTTAGCTATCTATACAACAACTCTTCTGGGGAGGCTACTGAACATCCCAACCAAAATATATCTAAAACAGATCTACATAATCCTTTCTCCAGTGCCCAAACTGTTTCACCTTTAGTGTTCCCCATCTCAGAATATGGCACCCCCATCCATGCAGCTAGCCAGGGCAAAAACCATGGAGTCATCTTTGACTCCTCTCATTCTCTTAGACTTTACATCTAATTCATAAGAAAAGTGTTGGTTCTCTCTCCAAATATGTTAGCAAAACATATCACTTCCCCACACCTTCACTGCTATCAACTAAAGTCACCATTGTCTCTAGCCTACAGCTGTGCAGCAGCTTCCTAATTGGCCTCCCTTATTCAAATCTTGGTCAGTCTCACCCCAAACCCATCCTCCAAACAGCAGCAAGAATAATTAGAAATGATTCTTTTAAAATTTAAATCCTGCATCTATTCAAATCTCTTAAGTGTTTCTATGATACTTCAAGTAAAATCCAAAGTCTGACTGTAGTCCATAAAGCTATAAATCTGGCCCCTTGCTATGTCTTTAACCTCATTTCCTACTATTATCTGGATCACTCACTCCAGTCATACTCATTTTCCTGGAATTTCTAACATGATATTTCAAGACCTTTTCCCTCTGGCTTAGAATGTTCTTTAAGTAGATAGTCCCATGGCTTCTTGCTCATTGAATTCAGGTTTCTGCTCAAAAGTCACTGTCACAAAAAGACTTCACCTGATTTCTATGTCCAAAATTATCTATCATCTCCTCATTGTCTACTTCTACTCTGTCACATATTACCTTGCTTAATTTTGTTATCCTTGGCATTTTTTACATTTTATATTTACATATATTTGTTTGCAATCTGTTCTTTACATTATAAAGCCAACTGTAGGAAATTAGGGACTCTGTTCATTTCATGCTGTTATTTTCCAAGTATAGAATAAGGCCAGGAACATGGTACACCCTCAATAAAATTTGTGTAATGTATAAATTATTGATCAAGTTTTATGATGCAGTAGTTCTCATATGATTATCTCATTATAATTTTAGCTTAATCTCAAATATTATTATTTTGGCAATTCCTTATTTGACAAATATGAGTTAAAGTAGACATCTTGGCCTCAGCCACTAGAATGTAAAACTCAATGGGAAACAAGGGCTTTGTCTTTTCTTCTTCCTGCTCTAACACCTGAAAAAAAAAATGCGCAGCACTATTTATGTTCTAGGTGAATGAATAAGAAAAAAGATACCTCCATAGACTAAAATAATACAAAGATTTAAATAGAAGAAAAAGAAAACATATATATCAGTTCAGTTGACTAAAAGAATATTTTAGGTGTTTTTGAGGTTACTATGGTAAGGAAAGACTGAAGTTTTTTTTCTCCTTCTCCTAGGTAACATATATTATAATGCCTCCATTTTTGCAGATGCAGATAAACTCTCTTAATATTCTCCTATATGTTGAGGAAAATATAATTTATCATTTTAACAATTTTAAGGTATACAGTTGTTGTATTATGCACATACATATTCTTGTGTAATCATCACCACTATCTCTCCAGAACCTTTTTCATCTCAAAAACTGAAACTCTATATGCATTAAACACTGTTTCCTCCCTCCCTTTTCCCTTCAGCTCCTTGTAATGACCATTATGCTGTCTCTATGAATCTGACTATTCTAATATTTGTCCTTTTGTGACTGGTGTTTCACTTAGCATGTCTTCAGGGTTCATACATATTTTAACATGCGTCAGAATTTCCTTCCTTTTTAATATTTCATTATCCAGCACATTTTGTTATCCATTCATCTGTTGATGGTCACATGGGTTTCTTTCACTGTGGATATTGTGCATAGTGCTGCTGTGAACATGGCATACAAATATTTACTGGAGTCCAATTCTTTTGGATACATACCCAGAAGAATTGCTAGATCATGTGGTAATTCTATTTTTAATTTTCTGAGGAACCACCATACTGTTTTCCATAGCAGCTGCAGCAATTTACATTCTCACCAGAAATGTACAAGTGTTCCAATTTCTCCACTTCCTCACCAAAATTTGTTCTTTTCTTATAAAATGACAGTCATCCTAACTTGTGTAAAGTGATATCTTATTATGGTTTTGATTCGCATTTCCCTAGTGTTTCATGATGTCAGGCATCTTTTCATGTGCTTATTGGCCATCTGTATATTTTCTTTGGAGAAATGTTTATCCAAGTCCTTTGCCTGTCTTATGTTTTTATTGTTGTGTTGATAACTTATTGCGAGTTCTTATATATTATAAATACAAACCTCTTATTTATGAGTTATAAATATTTTCTCACATTCTGTAGGTAGCTTTTTCACTCTGTTGATAAATGTCCTTTAACACACAAAAATTTGTAATTCTGATGCAGTTCATTAATCTGTTTCTGCTTTTGTTGCCTGTGCTTTTGGTGTCATATCCAAGAAGTCATTGCCAAATTGACTTATGTTTGCATAGTGTTTTATAGTTTTAGCTCTTATCTTTAGATTTTGATTAATTTTGAGTTAATTTTTGAATACAGTATAAGGTAAGGGGCCAATTTCTTTTTTCTCCTTCCTTCCTTCCTTCCTTCCTTTCTCTCTTTCTTTCACATGTGGATATTGTTTTCCCAACACTATTTAACTGTCCTTTCCTTTGAATGGTCTTATCATCTTTGTTAAAAATGGTTTGACCATATATGTGAAGGTTTATTTCTAGACTTTCTATTCTATCCTGTTGTCTGTCATTATGCCAGTAACATACTGTTCTGATTACTATGGTTTGTAAGTTTTGAAATCAGGAAGTCTGAGACCTACAACTTTGTTCTTATTTTCAAGATCGTTTTGGCCATCCCACTTGGTTTTGAAAATTTAGTATTTTATTTTATTTTTAAAAGATTTATTTTATTTTAAAGAGTGAGTGAGAGCATGGTAGGGGAGGGGCAGAGGGAATCTTAAGAAAACTGTGCACTGAGTGTGGAGCCCAAGGCAAGATCTCAATCTCATGACCCTGATAGCAAACTGACTGCGCCACCCAGGTGCCCCCCAAATTTAGTATCTTAAATACCATCCACCATCTCATATATGCTGTCATCTGTATTCAGTTCATTTTACGGCAACCTCAGTTTGCTCATCTATAACGTGGGGTAACAACGATTAGCTTACTGGGATAGTAGCGAGGATTAAATGAAATATATTTAAATACCTTATCAAAGCACTTAGGAGACATCATCAGTGCTCAGTAAAATTAACAATTATCATGAGAAAAATGTACCAATATACAACTTGTGGCAGAAAGAATATCGGTCACCCCAAAATGCCCACACTGTAATCCCTAGGACTTCTGAATACCTTAACTTGTAAGGCAAAAAGAACTTCCAGAAGTGATCAAGTTAAGGATCTTGACATGTGGAGATTATCCTGTGTTATCTACGTGGGCCCAATGTAATTACAAGGGTTTCATGAGAGAGAGGAAGGAGATCAGAGTTAGAGCTAGAAGGACATGTGAGGTCAGAAGCAGAGAGGAAGAAGGTGATGTGATGTAGCATCATCAGAACTGCTGATGTGGGACTTGGCAGAATGGGAATAGTTTCAAGAAGCTGAAGTGTGTCAAAAAATAAATTCTTGACTTGAGACTCCAGAAGAAACCAGACCTTGTAATACTTGGTTTTAACTTTAAAGGACTCATATAGAAATTCTGACCTTCAGAATATTTGCAGAATAAACTTGTGTTGCTTTAGGTTACTAAATTTGGGAATTTGTCAGGGAATCAGAAGCTAATTAATTAGTAAGAAACGAATACATATTTTGATACCAGTGGTAGGGTGGTGCTGTAACAAGTATCTAAAAATGTGAAAGTGGCTTTAAAATTGGGTAACTGGTAGAGGCTGGGACATGATTTTTAAAAAGCCTCCATTACCTTGAACAGACTGCTGTTTGTAAAAATATGGATGTTAAAGACTGATGGTGGGGTGCCTGGGTGGCTCAGGCTGTTAAGTGTCCAATTCTTCACTTCAGCTCAGGTCATGATCTCAGGTCATGAGAGTGAGCCCCACGTTAGGCTCTGTACCCCGTGTGGATTAACATTCACATCAGTAAAATACATAAAGTAGATTGCCCTCTCTAATGTATGTGGGCCTCATCCCATCAATTGAAGACCTGAATAAAAATGGCCGAGTAAGTGGGAACCCCTCCTGAACTAAAACACTGGTTTTTTCTGGCCTTTGCATTGGATTAAAACATTGGCTCTTCTTGGGTCTTGAGCACGCAGAATTTTTTTTTTTTTTTGATATTTTATTTTTAAGTAATCCCTATACCCAATGTGGGGCTTGAACTTGCAGTCCTGAGATCAAATCGAGCACACCAGAACTGGAACTTACAATAAGTTTCTTAGTACTCAGGCCTTCAAACTAGGCCTGAAATGACATAAGGCTCTCTGGGTCTTGAGCTTGCAAACTGCCAATCATAGTACTTGTTAGCTTCCATTATCACATGAGCCAATTACTTATAATTAATCTCTTTTTCTCACCATCTATTTATCTATACTTATCTCATTGGTTTCATTTGTCTGGAGAACCCTAACACAAAGATACTCTGTTGGCTCTGACAATGGAGGAATAGGCCACGAACCAAGGAATGCTGGCAACCTTGAGAATCTGGAGAAGGCAAGGAACAGATTCTTCCTTACAGCTTTCAGAGAGAAACAGCACTGAGAACACTCTGATGTTAGCCCAGTGAAACTGATTTTAGATTTCTGACCTGTAGATTTCTGACCTCCAGAATTGTAACAGAATAAATGTGTTTTTTATAAGATACTATATTTGTGGTGATACACTAATACACAATACAATGTCATCTTGGTATCCTTCTACAATATTGTGTCAGCCACCACCTGAAGGCTGGATAAATAAAACATGGTCTATCTCTACACTGTGGAAGATTATTTGGCAATAAAAAGAAACACTATAGTAAGTGAAAAATGCCAAAAAACCCCATATATTGTATGAATTCATTTATGTCAAATGCCCAGAATAGGCAAATCTATAGAGACAGAAAGTAGTTTAGTAGTTGTCTATTGTTCCCTTGGGTTGGGGTGGGAGTGGTAATGGCTTAGAGGTATTTCGGTTTCTCTGTGGGGAAATAAAAACATTCTAAAGTTGACTGTGGTGATGGATACACAATTCTATGTTTATCAAAAGCCATTAAAACTGCCAGCATTACCCTGATCCCCAAACCAGGCAAAGACCACACCAAAAAGGAGAATTTCAGACCAATATCACTGATGAATATGGATGCTAAGATTCTCAACAAGATCCTAGCAAACAGGCAGGTGGATAAAAGATTATCCACCATGACCAGGTGGGATTCATCCCTGGGTTACAAGGATGGTTCAACATTCACAAATCAATCAATGTGATAGAACAAATCAATAAGAGAAGAGAGAAGAACCACATGGTCCTCTCAATTGATGCAGAAAAAGCATTTGACAAAATCCAGCATCCGTTCCTGATTAAAAAGCTTCAAAGTATAGGGATAGAGGGAACATTCCTGAACTTCATAAAATCTATCTATGAAAGACCTACAGCAAACATCATCCTCAATGGGAAGAAGCTCACAGCCTTCCCGTTGAGATCAGGAACACGACAAGGATGCCCACTCTCACCACTCTTGTTCAACACAGTATTAGAAGTCCTAGCAACAGCAATGAGACAACAAAGAGAAATAAAAGGTATCCAAATTGGCAAGGAAGAAGTCAAACTCTCTCTCTTCGCAGATGACAGGATACTTTATATGGAAAACCCAAAAGACTCCACTCCCAAACTACTAGAACTCATACAGCAATTCAGTAACGTGTCAGGATACAAAGTCAATGTACAGAAATCAGTGGCTTTCTTATACACTAACAATGAAAATACAGAAAGGGAAATTAGAGAATCGATTCCATTTACTATAGCACCAAGAACCATAAGATACCTGGGAATAAACCTAACCAAAGAGGTAAAGGATCTGTACTTGAGGAACTACAGAACACTCATGAAAGAAATTGAAGAAGA